>JAHREE010148941.1:26455-63475 GCA_033628505.1 Tringa tobata | reverse complement strand
TCAGGGGGATGTGCCAGAGACACCTCTGCAGCATCGTCATAGCCCGTGCTCTCTGGGGACAGGGACCAGCCATCCCCCTTAGCTCCGGGGGCCCCACCACTTCCCCAGAAGAGCAGCTTTGCTCTGGAGAATGGCAAGGCAGGCCATTGCATGCTCAGCCCATGGGGTGCCCCTCCTGCTCTGTGCATCACCTTCCTCCCTTCTCCTCACCACTCCCGAGAGCTGCTTCAGCTCCCTCTCCCACCCACGGTGCCCCCCAGGAACACTCCTGGGGAAGGTTCCCCCATCCCAGCAGCCTGGGCTCTCAAGGTGGCAGCGCTTCATCCAGCACCAGGGATGGCACCCCAGGAACCATGAGCTCCCTCTTTCCCTCTCGCCTCCAGCTGCATCCCTGGGCCCTGCTCCTTCCTCTGGCACCCCGGGCATTTCTCAGGCTTCTCTCCCAGGGCCAGGATCCTGCCCAAAGTCAGAAACCTCCCTGGCATCATCGTAGCCGTCTGCTGTGTGACCTCCGGGCAGCACAGGGACATCTGAAAGGAGAGGGGAGCTGGTGAGAGGGAGCAGATGTGTTCTGCAGAGCAGAGGATGGGAGGATGCGCAGGGACGTGGGGCTCAGACATCAGTGTTGGCAGCTCCACAGGAGATCCCCCATGTCCTCCCCAACTCTGACGCTGACACCCAGTCACATGTCTGCAGGGAGGAGAGGTCCATCCCTTCCTGCCCCCCAGTACCTGGTGCTGAGCCCGCACCCTCCTCCTCCTCACTGTCCCCAGGGTAGGACTGCAGCTTGGTCAGGGACCCCTCGCAAGAGGAGCCTGGAGAGAGGCCCAGCGGGTGTTCCGGGAGTGCGCTCTGCTGAGCCAGCTTGTGCTCAGCGCTGCTGGGGACGGGGGACCCACAGAGCCACGGCTGCATGGCGATGAGGGCTCAGGACTCACCCTGCTCCCCTGGGACAAACCCCATCTCCAAAGGCCTCCCAGAGCTGCCCTGGCACAGACCCTGCTCTCACATGTCAGGGGTCCCCCATGGTGCCGGCAGAGAGGGGCTGTCCCCACCTGGGATGGGCAGAGCTGGGGCAGAGGAAGCTTCTCTCCTGGGCCCAGGGACCCGCTGCTCCCCCCACAGACCCCACAGGCCCAGCGCCACATGGACCATGGGCCAGGGGGATGCAGGGACAAACCCTGGGTGGGAACCAGGGCAAAGAGCACTGTAGAGGTGTCCTCCATGAGGGACGCACACCAACCTGAGCCGCTGAACCTTGCCTGCTTCTCCCACGCTGGGCTGTAACCGATCTCCTTGTACACGGCCTCCGGGAAGGGCTCCTGAGCTCTCTCAGAGCCTGCGGACAGAGGCAGGGCTGGCCCAGGGATGGCCAGAGAGAGGATGGGATCCCCCAGAGAGCTGACACTCCTGTCCCCTCAGCTCTGCCTGTACCACTCCCGGACACCTCAGGGCACCCCTGCCCTTGCCAGGAGGCATCTTCCCCTGGGAAGGGACCCACCTCTGCACCCAGCCCTGGTGCTTCGCACGTGCCCGGCCAGGAGGGCCAGGAGCAGGCAGAGAAGGGCTCCCAGGATGATGCAGATGATGATGGGCAAGGAGACTCTCCCGCTGCCAGTTGCACGGCCCCGGGGGGCATCTGCATGGCAGGGACACAGACAGGGCAGCACCAGGCCTGGGAGAGGTGGGGGGCCGGGACATCCCGGGCCTGATCCCCATCTCATTTTGGGGTTCAGGGTATGGGTGATGGGGGAGCTCCCACCTTCCTGGGTAAATGACAGCCCTCCCTGACCTCTCCCTCCCCTGCACCCCAGTGTCTTCTCCTGGGAGTTTCAGATCCCAGGAAGGAGCCCTTCTCTCCGGCTGTGGGTCACAACCCAGCCTCAGGAAGACCCAGCACTGGTGGGGAGGAGGGGTTACCTGCCCGAGGGGTTGGTGCTGCCGTCCTGGGTGCATCTGCAGAGGAGGAGAAGGAGAGTTGGGCTGAGAGGGTGAGGGTGCAGGTACCAGGGAGCCTCCTCTCTGACATTCCATGTGTGTGCGTGTGCACGGGGGCAAGAGATTGCCGGTTTGATTGACAGGGCTTTAAACTAGATGGGAGGGCGGAGAGTGTTGATATCAGGCTTGTCTGTGATAAGCTTCGGGGTTCCACACCAGGGTTAGAGGGACAGGGTGCTAGTAAGGGCCTTCAGCCTGGCTCCCTGAGCCAAGCTGGAGACACTTCACTACAGTCAAAGTCTTATGGTGATGAGCCAGATCTCCCAGGGCAGATGCAGTGCACAGAGCAACACCTGAGAGACACGCCAGGGAATATTCCCTTAAGAAGGCAGCACAGCCAACAGCCCAGCTGAAGTGCCTCTACACGCTGCATGGGCAACAAACAGGAGGAGTTTGAAGCTACTGTGCTGCTGGAAAGATATGATATAGTGGCCATCACTGAAACCTGGTGGGATGAATCCCATGAGTGGAGTGTGGCTATTAAGGGCTACAAGTTGTTCAGAAGAGACAGGCAAGGAAGGAGGGGCAGAGGTGTTGCCCTTTATGTTAAAGAAATGGATAGAGAGTGAGGAGATGTCCCTCAAACCCTCCCTGATGTCAGATGAGAGAGTCGAGAGCCTGTGGGTGCGGATTAAGAGGCAGGTCAATATGAGGGACACTGTTGTGGGAGTTTATTACAGGCCACTTGATCAGGATGGAGAAGTTGATGAGGTCTTTTACAATCAGCCCCAAGTAACCTTGCAATTGCAGGCCTTGGTTCTTGTGACGGACTTCAATTACCCAGATATCTGCTGGAAAGGCTACACAACCAGGAATATACAGTCTAAGAGGTTCCTCCAGTGTATTGATGATAACTTCTTAACCCAGCTGGTGGACGGGCCAATGAGGAGAGAAGCACTACTGGACCTAGTACTGACAAATAAAGAGGGACTGGTGGAGGACATGAAGGTTAAGGGCAACCTTGGTTGTAGTGACCATGGAAAGATACAGTTCAGGATTGTGGGTAGCATGCACAAAACAACAAGCAGGACTGAAACTTTAGATTTCAAGAGGGCTAACTCTGTCCTTTTCAAGAAGCTGATAGGTGAAATCCCATGGGCTAGGGCTCTGGAAGGTAAGGGGCCTCAAGAGAGCTGGGCAATATTCAAACATTGCTTTCTCCAAGCTCAGGATCAGTGCATTCCCAAGAGCAAGAAATCAAGCAAGGGAAGCAGGAGACCTGTGTGGTTGAGCAGGGACCTTCTGAAAAAACTAAAGTGGAAGAAGGAATTTTACACCGCGTGGAAGAAGGGACTGACGACTTGGGAGGATTACAGGGATGCTGTTAGACTATGTAGGGAAGAAACAAGGAAAGCCAAGGCCTCTGTGGAATTAAAATTGGCAAGAGGTGTCAAAGTCAACAAGAAGGGGTTTTTCAATTATATTGGAGGCAAAAGGAAAACTAAAGAAAATGTAGGCCTGCTGTTGGATGAGTCGGGCGCCATGGTAACAGAGGATACAGGGAAGGCTGAGTTGCTGAATGCCTTCTTTGCTTCAGTCTTTACTGCTCAGGCCAGCCCCCAGGAGCCATGGACTTTGGAGGAATCAGAGGAAGTCTGGACAAAGGAAGATCTTCCTTGGTGGAGGAGGACCAAGTTAGAGATCAGTTAAGAAGGCTGGATATCCACAAGTCCATGGGTCTGGATGGGATACACCCAAGAGCGCTGAGGGAGCTGGCAGAAGTCATTGCAGGGCCACTCTCCATTATCTTTGAGAGGTCCTGGAGAACAGGTGAGGTGCCTGAGGACTGGGGAAAAGCCAATGTCATCCCAGTCTTCAAAAAGGACAAGAAGGAGGACCCGGGAAATTACAGACCGGTCAGCCTCACCTCCAGGTCTGACCAGGATGAAGGGATGCAATGTTCCCTCAGCAAGTTTGCTGATGACACAAAACTAGGAGGGGTGGCTGACACACCAGAAGGCTGTGCCGCCATAGAGTGAGACCTGGACTGGCTGGAGAGTTGGGCGGAGAGTTGGGCAGAGAAAAACCTAATGAAACAGGGTAGGTTGCTATTTTTGGGGGGCAGAAGGAGAGAAAAAGAGAAGAACTTGGCTTTGAGAAGATGGAAAGGGAAGCAAAGGATGTGGTCAGGGCTGTTTGGGGGCACCTGTGCAGCAGCCCAGCACCTGATGTGAATCACTTCTGGAGCCAGGGAGAGCCTGAGAGCGTCCCCTAATTTAGAAACAGGAAAGGGAAAGGAGAACAGCATCATTGAGGCTCAAAGGGAACTTGGAAGGTGTCTTGACTAACCTCCCACTGAAATAGGGTCAGACTGAAGAGTCAGGGCTTCGTTCAAACATGTCTGGATCCCTTTCCAGGACAGAGCTGTTGCACGCTTTCTGGGAAACAGCTTCCTGTGCTTTACTATCCTCATGCTGGAAAAAAGTTCCTCTCTATCTGGCTTGACCGTCTCTTTTCTCAGTCTATTGCCTCTGGTCCATGTATCTTCTACCATGGATTTTAGTCTGGCTCAGTCTTCCTTCTGTGTGATGCTGCTCCATGTTCCCCCCAAGATCTCCGCTCCTCCTAGCTGAACAAGCCCAGTCTCTAAGCCTCTTCTCGCAGTACAGGCTCTCTCACCCTTGGTGTCCCTCCCGTGATCTGGCTCCAGTTTCAAGGTCTCTCTTTGACACCACACGCACGGTGTTGTGTCAAAACCTAGGGAAGTATTCTGGGTATGGTGGAACAAGTGCTGAGCAGACTGGCTTTGCTGCTGCTCCTGCAGCCCAGGAGCAGCTGTTGGCCACCTTTGCTGATGGCTCATGCTTTACCCAAAAGAACCCAAGGACCACCACAGCCTTTCCTGCAGAGCTGCTGCCCACCTGGGCAGTCCCTGGTCTCTGTCATGGCAGGGGCTTAGTCCACTTCCAGGTCAGGACCTAGTGGCTCTCCTGAAGTTCCTATTGGCCCATCCCTCCAGCCTGTCTGGGTCCCTTGGGAAGGCAGCCTTGACCTGCACTGCAGTGTCTACTCTCTTCCTTGAGAGGTCATCTGCAAATGTTATGAAAAAGGACTCTCTCATACACTAACCCAGAGACAGCTCCCCAGCTTGCAGAAATTGGATCCTGCCCTGTCACCTTCCTGGTGTGCTGCCTCACGATAGGATAAGGAAAGGTGATTCTTATGATTCTCATGGTTCTCACGCCCAACTCTTCTCCTGACAGAAGAAATGATGCTGCTGGAAATGAGAATCTCTTCCACAATCTCTCCCTGCTGCTGAGGGAACATCAGAGGGGACTTCAGCTTGTTTCACAGCAGATACCCCTGGAGCCCCAAGGGTTAGCGTAGAAACAAACACATAACCATTCTCCTTGGTTATATGCGGTGCTTTATTGTGAGCTCGGGAACCAGGGGTCCGCACCCAAATCTGGTTCGAAAATCATTTTGTCACATACACATTTTATACTCTACTGATTACATCATCTTATGCATATTTATCAGGTATTGCTACATTTGCTAATACATATGCATTACAGATTACTTCATCTTATTGCAACATCAGTCTCCTTCTTTACGCATGCTCATCTCCCCTCTAGTGGTCGTCGGTGGTCTTTATGATGAAGTAAGACGTCTTCCTCAGATGAAGTAAGAGGTCTTCCTCACTGTGTACTTTTCACCTTTCGTAGTTCTGGTAATTCTCCAAGCACTATTTCAGTTGCCAGTTTCCTTCTTATTCTTCTTATTTTCTGGTGCATATCCTTGGCATGCCGGTATGTTGTTCTTCTAGTTTTACTTAGATATTCTGTTAGTTACAGAACATTAGTTACAGTATACACTCTTCTATGGTTACATGTTCCTACATATTCTTTGATCACAATGTTTAATCACAAATGCTATAGTAACTTAATTCTTATTTCATAGCGCTTAGTAACTTAATTTCATAGCGCTGTTTTAACTTCCGTGTTCCAACATTTCCCCCCTTTGAAAATACTTCACTCTCGTTGCAAGTATTTTCACTAAAATCTAGACTGATTCTTTATATGATGGAGGAGGTGTTATTTCTTGAAGGTGTATATTTGTCGGATATTCTCTAGCTGTTGCTCCTACTAGGCGATGAGTCCATGCTCTGTTTCTTCCTATTTCCACTTTTACACATCGAAACACTAGATACAATATAAGAAATATTATGACTTTTACAATTACTGTTTGTAATAGCGAATAAATCCAACTCGAGAGGTGAAGGCCCAGGCTGTTGAATAAGGCTCCAACCCAGTTTTGTGTGATTTCTTCTTTTTCTCGTTTTGCTTCTTGTTCTATTTTGGTTAGTTGAGAGATATCATGCTCTATATCGGCTGTGACATTGGGAATATGTATGCAGCAATGGTCGACTCTATCTTTCAAATAACCACACACACCATGTTCTTTAAGCAACAAAATATCTAATGCCATTCGTTTCTGCAAGGTCATCTTAGTGGTTGCTTGTAATTGAATGTTAAAATCCTTGAACCCTTCTTTAGTTGCTTTAGCCAATCTCTCTGTCTGTCCAATTAGTTTATAAATCATTTCCCGATTTCGGTAACTGGCTACTTGTGCAAAGATTGATTCCAGCTTACCTTCACTCCTGATGATGGCTCCTGCCATTCATCATACTCGATACTTTCCCGCTTCGTTCTTATTTGCAAATTTTCGAGTTTACCTTTAAAAGGTGTTCTCTTCCAAATTGGACATAAGGTAGATATTCCTAGAGTGATTTCTTTCACTAGTCCCGTTAGAGATAAATGAGTAGTCCATGTTCCATCATTAGCAGCCAAACAATATTAATGCCCAAATTATCAATACTATCCAATAACAAAAACAAAACATGTTATTTTGGTGTCAGTCTGAGTTTAGTTGGAGTTAACAATTGAGATTCCCAAACTTCTGGTAATTTCTTGACTCGAGTATAATGTATCCACATGTCTACCTCCGCCACCTTAACAGCAGTAAAGGTGGTTAGCAGTACTTGATAGGGTCCTTCCCAACGCTCCTTTAGTGGCTCTTCATTCCAATTTTGAACGTACACTCGATCTCCTGGCTGGATATCATGTACCGGATTTTCTAATGGTAGTGGTCTGTTCCATACAAGGTTGCTTCGCAGCTGCGTTAAGACTTTGTCAAGAGATAAAACATAGTTATAAACATCCTGATTGCCTTTTATGTGCATGTTAGGGTTAGGCCTAGGTGCCTCATAAGGTTTTTCCATATAGAATCTCGTAGGGGCTTACTGATAGTCCCTTTCTCGGCTTTATCCTAACGCGTAGCAGAGCAATAGGTAGCGCCTGAGGCCACTGGATTTTAGCTTCCTGGCAAATTTTACTAACTTGTCCCTTTAAGGTCTGGTTCATTCTTTCTACTTGTCCACTAGACTGAGTTCTCCAAGAAGTATGTAGATCCCAGGAGATTCCTAATGCTTTACTTACATCTTGTACAATACCCACAACAAAATGAGGTCCCCGATCAGATGAGATCCCCATAGGAACCCCAAATCTGGGAATAATTTCCTTCAATAGGACCTTAACCACTTCTTTTGCCTGATTGGTGCGACAGGGAAAGGCTTCTGGCCATCCGGAAAAAGTGTCAACCCCGACTAGTAAATGTTTAAACCCTTGTGCCTTTGGTAATTCAGCAAAATCAATCTGCAATAATCTCCTGGTTGTGTCCCCACTCTCACCTTTCCCATTTGAACAGGCTTCCTCATAACTGGATTGTTTCTTAGACAAACCTCGCATTTAGAGTTCACAGCTTTAGCCATAGTTAACATCTGTGTAGAGATCATACCTCGTTTTAAGTATGTTACCAATGCTTCTGCACCCCAATGGCACTTTTGGTGTTCTGTTTGCAGGATCTTCCGCATTATCACTGGTGGGACAATAACTTGGCCTGTTGTCGTTACGTACCATCCTTGTGGGTTTTTACGGGCTTTCAATAGTTCAGCCAGTTTCTCATCTTCTCGGGTATATCGTGGATCCTGTGGAAGATAAGAACTTAACGGGCTTACCTTTTGAGGCACTAATGCCATGATAGTCCATACTTGCCGTGCTATTTGTCTGGCAGTTTGATCCGCTAGGGCATTTCCTTCTGATACCTTTGAAACTTCCTTCTGATGTGCCTTACAATGCATTATTGCTATTTGTTCGGGCTTTTGCACTGCTTTTATTAGTGCCAATATGTCCGTCTGATACTTAATGTTGGCTCCTTGTGCTGATAACAGTCCTCTCTCTTTCCATAAGGCACCATGCACGTGTACCACTCCAAAGGCGTATTTTGAATCAGTCCAAATGTTTGCCTTTTTACTGTCACTCAATTCCAATGCCCTAGTTAGGGCTATTATTTCAGCACGTTGAGCTGAAGTGCCCGGGGACAGGGCTCGAGCTTCCACAATTTTCTTTTGAGTTGTCACAGTATATCCCGCATATCAAGTACCACTTTCCACAAAGCTACTCCCGTCTGTGAATAACTCCCAATCTGGGTTGTCCAAAGGTAGGTCTTTTAAATCTTCCCTGGTCGCGTAGGTATGCTCAATTACTTCTAAGCAGTTGTGCTCAAGTACTCCCTCTTCAGGGCTTGTTCCTAGAAAAACTGCTGGAGTTAACAGGTTAGTCGTCTTTAAACTCACATCATCCTGTTCTGTTAGGATTGCTTGGTATTTCATCATCCTGCTAGGGGATAGCCAATGCCCCCCTTTTTGTTCTAAAACAGTTGTCACCATATGAGGTACGAATACCTCTATATGTTTTCCCAAAGTCAGTTTTCTTGCTTCCTGGATTAGAAGCACTGTCGCTGCCACTGCCCGCAAGCATGATGGCCATCTGGTGCTTACTACATCCAATTGTTTTGAAAAATATCCCACTGCTCTCTTCCAGCTTCCCAATTTCTGAGTTAATACTCCTAATGCTAATCTCTGTCTCTCATGGACAAATAACTGAAATTCTTTAGTCAGATCTGGGAGCCCTAATGTAGGGGCTGTTTGCAAGGCCAACTTTAACTTCTTAAACGCTTCTTTCTGTGACTTACCCCAGATGAATTCTGATAATTTCTGTACTTCATAGAGTGGCTTGGCTATTAGTCCATAGTTCATTATCCATAGTCTGCACCAGCCCGTCATTCCTAAAAAGGTTCTTAATTCGTGCAGGTTACGAGCCTCCGGTATTGCACAAATAGCTTCTATGCGATTTATCCCCAACCTACGCTGCCCTTGGGAAATTTCACATCCTAAATACAGTACTGTTTCGCATGCTATTTGCGCTTTCTCTTTAGAAACGTTATATCCATTTTGTCCTAATAGGTTCAGGAGAGCAATGGTAACTTGTAAACACAATGTCCTATCTTCTGTAGCAATGAAGATGTCATCCACATACTGCAATAACAAGTATTGTGATCTAGGTACCTGAATACCTCCTTGCATAGTCCATTTCTCCAATTCCTTTGCCAGCTGGTTCCCGAAAAGCGTTGGACTGTTTGTGAATCCTTGTGGAAGCCTGGTCCATGTTAGCTGTGTTTTCCGTCCATTCTGTGGGTTTTCCCATTCAAAGGCAAACAGTTTCCTACTATTCTTGTCCAGAGGGATGCAAAAGAAGGCATCTTTTAAATCAATGACAGTAAACCATTTATATTTCTCTTTCACAGATGTTAACAAGGTATATGGATTCGCCACAACTGGATGTATGTCTTTTGTTATTTCATTAATAGCTCTCAAGTCCTGGACCAACCTATAGTCCCCATTCGGTTTCTTTACTGGAAAAATGGGGGTATTCGGATTCGCATTCTTCTAAAACTCCATATTTCAAAAATTTCTCTATAATTTTTACCACCCCCCATCTAGCCTCCAATTTTATCGGGTATTGTTTCACTCTAACCGGCTGGGCCCCTTCCTTTAATTCTACCACCACTGGATGAGCAGTCTCAGATTTTCCTGGTATCTCAGTTTCCCATACTGTTGACATTACCGCTTCTTCAACTTCCCTGGGTATTTGCACTTTAGGTTTATCTTTTAACACCAATATCTGCCCTATTCTGGATTCTGGAATTTGCATAACTAACTCCCCATTTTCAAAAGCAATTTTGGCGTCCAATTTTGCTAATAAGTCTCGTCCCATAAGGGGAACAGGACACTCAGGCACATATAAAAATTCATGTGTTAATTCCTTTCCTCGGAATCGTAAATCTAGGGGTTGCAAAAATGGCCGTCGCTCTTCTTTCCCTGTGGCCCCTACTATGGTAATAGTTTTATTTCCCAACCCCCCACACAAATTGTTTAATACTGAATATGTTGCCCCTGTGTCTATCAAAAACTCCACTGTTTCCCCTTCTAATTCTATTTTACAAATCACCGGGGGTAAAGGGAATTTTGACATATACTGGCCCTTCAATTCCGACTCCCTGTCTTAGGGGCGCTAAAAGGGTCCTCAGGGGTTGGTCATTTACTCCTACCGCCCTTTGATTTCTCCTTCTCCTTGTCCTGTGTGATATTGGGGAAAAGGTGGGGCTCCCCTGCTCCCCTCCATCTTCATTTTCCCCAGAATCCGAACTATTATCGTCCGTATCAGGGGCTGGGGGGGGGCGAGGGGGCTGCTAAGGGGGATACCATTAATTCAAATTTCTCCTCCTCCGAGTGCTGTAAATTATTGCTTCTAGCCAGACAACCGAAACACTTCTTGTCAGCATTACATTCTTTACATTGTACCTCATTACCACCCTGTAACACCAATATTCCACAGGATTTTTGCCATTCTTTGTTATTTCTTAGATCAAAGAACATATCTACATACGGTACTTCATCCCACTTTCCTTCCCGTCTACAAAACGACATTAACTGTAACATAGTGTTATAATTCAATGATCCATTTTCTGGCCATTGCTCCTGATCCCCAAGCTTATACTGAAGCCACCAACTATTACAATAATCAATTAATTTAGCTTTCTGAAAAGCTTGTTCATATTTTCCTTTTTTCCAATGTTTCAATATGCAACCCAAAGGAGAATTCTTGGGAATCTCCAGCATTATTAAATTACAATATCAACCTTGCAACACACAACAAATTAAATCAAACAATTCTCAATTATAGCAACAGGTGCCAACCCCACAGGTTGGCTTTTAAATAATATTCGCAAGTGCCAGTCCCGCAGACTGGGTAGCCACAACACTAGTCTTGCAGGCTAGACCCGCAAGCTAGATTTCAAACATTTACCCGAACATTACGTTTCCTTACAGTTGCAACTTTTACCATACCATTACCATACCATACCGATTACAATACCAAATGCCGAACCTGCAGGGCTTTCGCCCTGTCTGACGGACGGCGCCCGGGCTTACCACCTGGAGCTCCTTAGCCCAACCAAGCGCAGCTTTCACCACGTCTAACAGGCAGGCTCCTTACCCCCCTTCGGTACCGTTTATTATTACCAAAATAAAGCACCTTGTCTTACCGTATCAGAGGTTCGTCGAGAGCAGCGGAGGTCGGTCGCGGCCGATAGCTCCCCGAGAATCTCTCGGTGCCGGCTGGAGCAGGATCAGAACGCGATCCGCCTCAGCAGTGCCTGCGAGGTCCCATCTGGGTCGCCAAAATGTTAGCGTAGAAACAAACACATAACCATTCTCCTTGGTTATATGCGGTGCTTTATTACGAGCTCGGGAACCAGGTGTCCGCACCCAAATCTGGTTCGACGAGAACCGTGTCAGTTTTACAATTTATACTATCGAGGTTACATAATTCTATACATATTCAATAGTCATTCCACCACCCCTTAATACATATTCATTAAGGATTACTTCATTGATTGTGACATAAGTCCCTTGTACTACGCATGCTCGCATTCCCTCTAGTGGTCTTCGGTGGTCGTCCCTGATGAAGTAAGACATCTTCCTCGCGATGTACTTTTCACCTTTCCTTGTTTTGGTACGTTTCCAGGTTCAGTTTCAGATGCCAGTCTCCTCCTTATTCTTCTTGACTCCTCAGGTATATCCTTAGCACTCCTGGTATACCACTTCTTTTGTTTGTCTGAATGCTTCAGTGATCGTATAGCATGCTCCGTTCCCATCACCACAGTTACAAAGTTAATCACAAACTTTACAATAATTCTAGCTTTACTTGTACTTTTCCAACACTGGCAGCCCCTCTCTCTCCAGCACAAGACTCCTGGCCCAGGGGCTCCTCAGGTTGCCCTGCTGCCCCAGCAACATTGCAACCTGCCCTGAGCTGTGCATGGAGAAAATTGTTTCTGTTTTAGATTTATCTTCCCCCACCAGAATCACGGAGTTGCTCCTTTGCTCATGTCTAGGGATGTCCCTGTCCCCAGAGAGCCTTTCCCCCAAGGACTGTGTCTGTGCTGGCCGGACTGGCAACTCCAGCTCCAGCCCTGTGCTCCCCACAAGACCCTGAGCTGGTGGTGCCGCTCTGCAGGGTGAGTGGGCTGTGGTACCCAAAAGCCACAGGGGACAGTCCCAGGCAGGTTCCTGTTGATCTGTCATCATTACCATTGGAACCGGGCACCTGTTAGGTCCCAGCCCCATTGTTAGTCCTGCAGGGGTTCGTAATGATTCTGAGGATGCCATTAAGACACAAGCGATGTCGAATGCCATTTACTATAACTTTACTATTATTACCTTAAAATAATGCTAGATGACAATAGAACAAGGATAGAGGTGTCAGAAAGAAGGAAAAGAGAAGCAGTATGATGGAGCTCAGCAAGAACAGTCACCACCAACAAGATGTCAGGTCTGCATGACATCTTGACCGTCCTCTGGAGTCAATAATGTCCCGGTAACCCATGACTCTCAGGTCTCTCAAGTTGTGACGATGGCAAGGGTCAACTGCAGTGAGGGTCCCATTTGCAGTGGGGTGAAACAGTAATTTATAGTCCCTGTTGACTCGTAGTTTGACCAATCAACATGACAGTTACCTGTGCTCATACAATTATTGTCCAAGATGGTCGCTGTGCAAACCCCCCTTGCCTCTGCCCCCTGGGCAGTGCTGGGCCCTGCACAGCAGATGAGTTTCTTGGGGTAAACAAGATATAGTTGTTTTGAGAACCAAGGACGTACTTCCTTTGTTGTCATATCATGTACACAGGTGGCAGATATCTTGCAGCAAGTGAGCTTTGAGACATCCTCTTTTTCTGTTGGGTTCTCACAGCACCCACACTTATATGCTTAGGATAGACCCATTCCCCAGTGCATTGCCCCACACCATCCACCCCTGAGGCTATGAAGAACCCCAGCACAGAACCATGGCCTCATGGCCACAATCTCTTCGGCCTCTTCCTGACCTTGGCCTTGGAAGAAGAACCCAAACTCCAGACACAGGAACTGAGAAAATCTCCTTCTGTTTCAGACACATGTACAAAGGCCTCTGGGTCAGACAGGCTGGGTTTGTGCCTTGAGACAAGGTGAGTGGATAGACACACTCTTGGGCAAACAGGACTATCACAGATAAAATGCCCAAAGCACAGCAGGTTCTCGACATGAATTCAAAATCAATTTTGAAGAGACATGGGTTGCTTATCACTGCTGAAAGACCTTTAATGTTTCATTTTTACAGCATATATAGTTTCTATCCTTTGATCACGCGCCATGCTCTCTACACAGATATGTTGTGGGTAAATGTCTATGCACCGTTGTGAGCAATACAATTGGCTACATATAAGTGTTCACGTGCCTAGGCTAACCAATCATTACTATCTACTTCGTTATACTGCTATCTATTCTGCTGTCTTGTAATCTGCTTTACTGCCTTGCTAGATTTCACATGCCACACACATACTGCTATATAAGGACATTGTTTTACTGTTCCCAAGGATTCCTTCCCATCAATGCAAGAACACCTGCCGAGCTCTCGCTCAGCAGCGCGTCTCCAACTTCCTCATTCTCCACAAAAGACAAGTGATTGAAGAAGTTTCTTCAGTGCGTTATTGAGTTCCTTGTTCCTCATGCTGTAGATCATAGAATCATAGAACAGTTAGAGTTGGAAGGGACCATAAAGATCACCAAGTTCCAGGGACACTTTCCACTAGACCAGGTTGCTCAAAGCCCCATCCAGCCTGGCCTTAAACACTTCCAGGGATGAGGCATCCACAACTTCCCTGGGCAACCTCGGCCAGTATTTCACCACCCTCACAGGAAAGAATTTCTTTCTGGTATCTAATCTAAATCTCTTCTCTTCCAATTTAAAACCATTGCCCCTTTTCCTGTCACTGATTTTCCTGGAAAAGAGTCCCTCTCCAGCTCTCCTGTAGGCTCCCTTCAGATATTGTAAGGCTGTTATAAGGTCTCCCCAGAGCCTTCTCTTCTCTAGGCTAAACAACCCCAGCTCTCTCAGCCTGTCTTCATAGGAGAGGTGCTCCATCCCTCTGATCATCCTCGTGGCCCTGCGCTGGACCCGTTCCAACAGCTCCGTGTCATTCCTGTGTTGAGGACTCCAAAGCTGGACACAGTATTCCAGGTGGGGTCTCACGAGTGCAGAGTAGAGGGGTAGAATCCCCTCCCGAGACCTGCTGGCCACGCTTCTCTGGATGCAGCCCAGGACACGGGTGGCTCTCTGGGTTGCCAGCGCGCACTGCCGGCTCATGTTGAGCTTCTCATCCACAAGCACTCCCAAGTCCTTCTCCTCAGGGCTGCTTTCCAGCCATTCTCCGCAAAACCTGTATTTGTTCCTGGGGTTGCCACATCCCAGGTGCAGGACCCTGCACTTGGCTTGGTTGAACTTCATGTAATTTGCACGAGCTCACCTCTCCAGCCTGTCCAGGTCCCTCTGGATACAGGCATCCCTTCCCTCCAGTGTGTCAACTGCACCACCGCGCTTGGTGTCGTCAGCAAACTTACTGAGGGTGCACTCTATCCCACTGTCCATGTCACTGACAAAGATGTTAAATAGTATTGATCTAGGTACCCACCCCTGAGGAACACCACTCATTACTGGCCACCACTTGGACATTGAGCCGTTGACTGCAACGCTTTGGGTGCAGCCATCCAGCCAGTTCCTTATCCACCAAGTGGTCCATCCATCAAATCCATGAGTTTCCAATTTTGAGACCAGTATGTCGTGCAGGACAGTGTCAAATGCTTTGCATAAGTCCAGGTAGATGACGTCAGTTTCTCTGTGGCAGTGGCAGTATCATAAAAGGCCACCAAATTTTTTAGGCACAATTTGCCCTTGGTGAAACCATGTTGGCTGTCTCAAATCACCTCCTTCTTTACCGTGTGCCTTAGCAAAGATTTCAGGAGGATCTGCTCCATGACCTTGCCAGGAACAGAGGTGAGACTGACTGGCCTGTGGTTCCCCACGTCTTCCTTGTTTCCTTTTTTGAATATCGGAGTTATGTTCCCCTTTTTCCAGTCAGTGAGAACTTCGTCAGATTGCCACAATTTCTCAAATATGATGGAAAGGGGCTTAGCAACTTCATCCGCCAGCTCCCTCAGGACGCGTGGATGGATTTCATCAGGTCCCATGGACTTATGCACCTTCAGGTTCCTTTAGAGGTCACGAACCTCGTCTTCTTGTACTGTGGGTGGTTCTTCATTCTCAGAGCCCCTGTTCTTGCCTTCCGTGACTTGGGCAGTGCGTTTAGAGTCCTTGTTGGTGAAGACTGAAGCAAAAAAGTCGTTCAGTAGCTCAGCCTTATCCATATCCTGGGTGACCAGGTCTCCCATTTCCTTCAGGAGGGGACCCACAGCTTCCCTCATCTTACTTTTATCCCTGATATATCTATAGAAGTTCTTTTTATTATCTTTCACATCCTTGGCTAGATTTAGTTCTGCCTGGGCTTTTGCTTGCCTGATCTGGTTTCTGGTGACTCAGACAGTTTCTCTGTATTCTGCCCAGGCTACCCTTCCCTGTTTCCACCCTGTGTAGGCCTCCTTTTTGGTCCTGACTTTGTCCAGCAGTTCCCTCCATGGAACCCTCCATTCCAACACTCCAGTCGTAAGAACCATCCCACCGCGTCTCGTAATGCCAATAAGGTCGTAGCCCTGGAGGCATGTGCACATCTCTAACTCCTCTTGCTTGTTTTCCATGCTGCATGTATTTGTGTAAAGGCACTTCAGCTGGGTGTCCAAAGGGGTTGACTTATTAACTGAGATGGCAGGTTGAAGGCTCTCCTTAGGGTTAGTTCTGCTTGACCTGTGTTTAACCCCTCCCCCTTCGATTTAAAGCCCTTTCAACAAGCCCTGCCAACTCACATGCCAGTGTCTTTCTCCCCCTCTGAAACAGATGTACTCCGTCCGTTGCTATCAGACCAGGTGCCATATAAAGTTCCCCGAGATCAAAACCCCAAAATTTCGTTGTTCCTCCTTGTTCCTTGGGTCACCTCCCTCTGCTACAGGCGTCTGTAGAGCCTGGTACCATACGTCTAACTCCCTTATGGACCTTTCCTCTATTTGCTTCTTCATTCCGTTCAGCCACCACGTTAAGCAGATCATTGATCTGCTCAGACATAACGCAGGTGTTGTTTCTACTGTCCTTCATTGCCAGGTTCCAGCACTCACAGCAGCCAGTTGCCTGGCTGCCCGAATGTTTGTGCGTGTGGACTCTGTTTGTGTACCCACAGTTTTTTTAATAGCCTTTGGCCGAGTTCCAACCGTGATTCGATCCGATTTCTTCAGGCAGTGTCTTGGTTTTTTGGAGGTTTTGGTGTTTTTTGGTTTTGGGGTTTTTTTTGTTTGTTTCTTTGTTGTGTTTGGGTTTTTTGTCCCCTATCGAGTACCACACACTCAATCGGCTGCTGCTGCTGCCTTGCCAACCGACCCAGTCGGTCTGCTTACCTCCAGTCGGTCTGCTTATCTCCAGTTGGACTGCTTATCTCCAGTCTACTGGGACCTCCCCGTTCAGCCAGGACTGCTGATACATGATGGACATTGATTCAGTGAGCACTTCCAACAGCTCCCACACTACCCTTCTTGTTCAGACCCATACACTCGCATGCTTCTGAGGGCTGGAGCTGGTCACTAACCATTTCTCCTTGGATTGTGGGGGCTTCATTCTGCTCCCCTTACCTGCCTGCCAGCCCAGGGGTCTGAGTACCTGGAGAACAACTGGTCTCACTGAGGCCAAGAAGGCATTCAGTACTTCAGCCTTGTCTCATCCTTGGTCACCACGTTTCCCCCCACGTCCAATAAAGGATGGAGATTGTCCTGAGCCCTCCTTTAGTTCCTAATGTATTTATGGAAACTTTTTTATTGTCTTTGAAGGCAATATCCAGGTTAAGACTTAGTTGGGCTTTGGCCATTCTACTTTTCTCCCTGCATAACCTTATGACATCCTTGTAGCCCTCTGGAGTTGCTCGCCCCTTCTGCCAAAGGTCATAAACTCTGGGTTTTTTTCCTGAGTTCCAGACAAAGCTCTCTGTTTGGCCAGCCCAGTCTTCTTCCCTGCCACCTCCTCTTTTGGCACATGGCGATGGCCTGCTCCTGCGCCTGTAAGATTTCCTTCCTGAACCCTTTCCAGCCTTCCTGGGCCTCTTTTGCCCTTCAGGAATACCTTCCAAGGATAACCAGTTCTTCAACACACCAAAGTCTGTCCTCCACTAGTCAAAGGGAGCAGTTTTTCTAACCCCCTCATTATTTCTCCTAGAAATAAAAACTCCATCATTTCATGATCGCTGTCACCCACCATGTCACCCACAAGTCCTTCTCTACTGGAAAAGAACAGGTCCAGCAGGGTGTTTTTCCTACCTAGTTGGGTTACTCATCAAGTGAGTCAGGAAGGCCTCTTCCACACACGCCACAAGCCTCCAAGACTGTTTTCTCTTCTCTCTATTGTATTGAGCAGACAATTAGCACGTTGAAGTCACACGCGAGCACAAGGGCCAGCAATTGTGAGACTTCTCCCAGCTGCTGACAGACTATTTTGTGTGTCTCTCCATCCTGGTTGGGTGGTCTGTAACAGAATCCCACTGTGACACCTGCCTTGTTGGCCTTTCCCCTCACTCTTACCCATAAACACTCGACCTTTTCATAGCCACTGTCAAGCTCCATACAGTTAAAACACTCCCTAACATACAGGGACTCCCCACCATGTCTCCTTCCTTGCCTGTCCCTTCTGTAGGGTTTATAGCCATCCCTTGAACAACCCCAGTCGTCTGAGTCATAAAACCACGTTTCTGTGACAGCGACTTTATCATAGTTTTCCATCTGCACAATGGCTTCCAACTCCCGTTTGTTGCCCCCATGCTGTGGTCATTAGTGTAGATGCACTTCACTTGGGCTATTGATCCTGTTACTTTTTTTGGAGTGAGAAGCCCTAATTCCTGTGTGGACAGTTTTCAAGCACTTCCATGATTTTTAACACTTCAACAACCTTGTGGAGCCATGGGTTTGCTTTCCTTTCACAATAAACAACCCCAGACAATGATACAGGCTTGGCAAAGAGTGGCTGGAAAGCTGCCCAGCAGAAAAGGACCTAACGGTGTTGATGCTGGCTGAACATGAGCCAGCAGTGTGCCCAGGTGGCCAAGGCAACCAACGGCATCCTGGCCTGGATCAGGAACAGCGTGGCCAGCAGGAGTAGGACAGTGATGGTGCCTCTGTACTGGACACTGGTGAGGCTTCACCTCAAGGGCTGCGTTCAGTTCTGGGCCCCTCACCACAGGAAGGACACTCTGGAACATGTCCAGAGGAGAGCCACCAAGCTGGTGAGGCGTCTGGAGAACAAGTCCTACGAGGAGAGGCTGAAGGAAGTGGGCATGTTTATTTTGGAGAAGAGGAGGCTGAGGGGAGACCTCACTGCCCTCTACAACTCCCTGAAAGGAGCCTGTAGGGAGGTGGGGGTTGGCCTCTTCCCCCAAGGGAATAATGACAGGACCAGAGGAAATGGTCTGAACTTGTGGTAGGGGAGGTTTAGAACAGACATCAGGAAGAATGACCTTCCTGAGAGGGTGGTCAGGCACTGGGACTGCCTGCCAAGGGAGGTGGTGGAGTCACCCTCCCTGGAGGTATTTAAGAAACGTGTAGACGTGACACTTCAGGACATGCTCCAGTGCCCGAGATTGTTGGGATTTTCTCTCTGTAGGTGCGTGTGGGGTGTGTGTGTTGGTTTTGGTTGTGTTGTGGGTTTTTGTTTCGTTTTCTTTTGTGTGCTTTTTTTTTTTTTCAGCATTCTCGTTGCTTGTCTATTGCCCCAGACGTCCCTGGAGTTTGTCTATTGTGAGTTCCTTCTGTCTGATGCCGGACACTGGGAGAGTTTCCAAGATGTGTTAGAGAGACCAGGACACCAGCATTCTTTTAGTTCTCCAGGGGTATCATCTATCCTTCAAGGACAGTACTATGATTCTGAGAAGAAAAGTCCTTCTTTGAGGGGCAGGGCTGTTCTTCTGCTCCTTGTGATGAGCTGGTGTCCTTTAGTTGACTTCCTCAAGCACGATAAATCAGCACACGCTGTGAGCTATATAGAGTTATAGCTTGAGAAAGTTAATACATTGTCATACTCTAAAGACTGATTGACAGAAGAGGGAGGGAGGTAAGTTTTGACAACCTTGGCCCAGGGGATGTCTGTGATGCCCAGGTGGATTCTGCAGAGAGCTGTTGTTGGTCAAGGATCATCAAGTCACCATGTATGTCAAAGATCCACGACGGTCCATCCCAACATGCAGGAAGTCACGCCAAGGTGGCAGGAGGATGGTACTGGTGAGAAAGGAGCTCCTGACAGACATCAAGCCTGAAGAGGAAGCACAGAGAAAGTGGAAGCTGATGCCTTCCAGCCTCAAGGGTTCTCTGGGTCTGTGGGGGAGAGGGCACCATTTGTACCTCTGTGTGTGTGTCTGTGTGTGCTTGTCTGTGCACGGGGGAACTGGAGGGATGAGGGAATCCTGCGGTCAGCTCCTGGACAGATGGGGGGTCTAAGGCCAGCTCCTGGAGGGATCTGTGCTCTCTTTATGTCTCTGCAGGTAACATGTCCCACTAACATGACCAAGGGTGCAAACAGCCCAACCCTCATTTGCCTTTCTTCACAGGCTGTGGATTGCCTTGGTTTGGAGACCTCCTGAGGTGCCTTCCAGGATGAGTGATTGTGCATTTCTTTCCAGCAGGGCTCTTCCCTTGAGGATGCCAGGGAGAGCACTCAGGTTCCCCATGACCACAGAAGTGAGCAGACATAGGTTTGGGTCACTCATCTGCTATGTTTGTGTCCCACTCAGGTCAGTGACTCAAGGTTGGTTGGCAGGTGACCCCAAACAGGCATCGTCATATCTGGAGCTGAAGTTTTGCTTTTCCTTTTGTGTTTTTCCCCTGTCCAAGTTCTTCTCCTTATCATCCTCACAAATTGTTCCACAAGCAGCCCAACGCTGTTCTTTCCCCACTGGCCCTGGCTTTTTCTTGTTTTATGCCCTTGTACCGTGTTTCTAAGAGGGTTGTCATGCTGATTCCTATGTTGGTCAATACAAAATTAGCAACTCCTCTAATTAGACACCGTATCCTGCAACCGTTCATGCTGTTATCTTGTGTTCATGACTCACTGTAACCATGGTGAGGTGTGTGCACGTAAACATTAAGAACTGACCAAACGGAGATTCAGTTTAGAGGGACATTAAGAAACTCTGGGAATGGGCCACCAGAATCACAGAATGACAGAATGACAGAATGGAAAGGTTTGGAAGGCATCTCTGGAGACCATCTAGTCTAAATCCCCTACCAAAGTAGGGTCGCGTAGAGTAGGCTGGACAGAAACAGATCCAGGTTTGGATACCTCCAGAGAAGGAATCTCCACAATTCTCCTGACAGCTGGTTTCAGGGCCCTGGCACACTCAGGTAAAGAAGTTTTTCCTCATTTGAGATGACATTTCCCGTGTTCCAGCTTGTGCATGTAGCCCCTTGTCCTGTCACTGGGTACCACTGAAAAGAGTGTGTTCCCATCCTCTTGACACCTGCCATTTAGATATTGATAAGCATTGATGAGATCCCATCTCAATCTTATCTACTACCTGCTTGACACACCCAGGTCTCTCTATCCTCATCAGAGAGGGGCTCCAGTCCCTTAATCTTCTTTGTAGCCTCTGCTGGACTCTCTTCAGCAGTTCCTTGTGATTCTTGAACTGGGGAGGCCAGACCTGGACATGATACTCCAGATGTGGCCTCATCGGGACAGAGCAGGGGGACAGGATGACCTCTCTCCACCTGCTGTCAAACTCTTTTTAGTGCACCCCATGAGACCATTGGCCCTCTTGGCCACAAGGAAACATTGCTGGCTCATGGTCAACTTGTTAGAATCATAGAATCATAGAATCATCTAGGTTGGAAGAGACCCTTGGGATCATCGAGTCCAACCGTCTACCCTACTCTACAAAGTCCTCCCCTACACCATATCCCTCAGCACCACATCTAATCGTCTCTTAAATGCATCCAGGGATGGTGACTCAACCACCTCCCTGGGCAGCCTATTCCAATGCCCAACCACTCTTTCTGTGAAGAATTCTTTCCTAATATTCAGTCTAAACCTACCCTGTTGGAGCTTGATTGCTGTCCAATGGGACGCCCAGGTAACTCTCTGCAGAGCTGGTTTGTACCAGGTGAACCAACCCCTAACCTGTACCAGTGTATAAAACAGAAACCTGTTAAGTTTTACAAGGAGAAGTGGCCAGTCCTGCATCAGGGCAAAGAATGCCCCCATAGATCAGGGAACCTGACCAATGAGAAGTATGGCCTGGGCATTATGAGGGACACCATACGAGCAAATGCTTCATGCTCACCATGAACAATACCAGCAGCAAAGGGGCATTTATTAGGAGGAGCCTGGACAGCCCAGACATCTTGAGTTTTCATCTCCTTCCAGTGAGCCATGGTGTGGCCACACCTGGACCTGTGTGTCCCTCTGTGGGAATTCCTGCTGTAGAGAGGTGGGGAGGAACTGGAGTGTACCCAGAGGAGGTTTGCACTTGTCCTGTTCTAAAAGCCCCAAACCCCATCTTTACCGACCTTTTCCATCCCAGCACAAGCCATGGAACACGCTGAGCCAGGAGAGCCACCAGGCTCTCCAGACTGCTCCAGATTCCCCTCCCAGAGGATGGATGTCCTTAGTGTCACCTGTGTGAGAGCCGTGGGTACTTCCCTCATTTCCACTCACCATCTTCCCTGTCACCAGACACCAACTGGTAACTCCTAAATCCAGTCCTACATCTCTAAGATGTCAGAGTTTTTCATTCCTGAACTCATGGAGGAAGAGGAACTTGAGGGGGTGCAGTTCCTCAGGCCTCTTTGGAGAAGGAGCCTGATATGAAAGCACGGCACTGGGGAGATCCCATTTTATTACAGAGATTCTATGGAAGAAGCCACGTGTGAGCCACTGTTAAACACACTTTTAAGAAGGAACCAGGTGACTAATAGTTCAAAATAACAAATGAAAAATAAATACGATGTAATCAGATACTGCAGGAGTCATTGGTGGGGAGAGGTGGCCAATTTGTCACTCTTGAACAATGTCCATGATATCAGCCTCCTAATGGCCTCCTTGAGCTCTTGGTTCCTCAAGCTGTAGATGAGGGGGTTTAATGCTGGAGGAACAATCGAATACAGAACTGACACCACCAGATCCAGGGATGGGGATGAAATGGAGGGGGGCTTCAGGTAGATAAACATGGCAGTGTTGACAAAGAGTGAGACCACGGCCAGGTGAGGGAGGCACGTGGAAAAGGCTTTGTGCCGTCCCTGCTCAGAGGGGATCCTCAGCACAGCCCTGAAGATCTGCACATAGGACACCACAATGAAAACAAAGCATCCGAAGACTACACAGGCACTGACTACAATAAGCCCAAGTTCCCTGAGGTAGGAGTCTGAGCAGGAGAGCTTGAGGATCTGAGGGATTTCACAGAAGAATTGGTCCAGGACATTGCCCTGGCAGAGGGGAAGTGAAAATGTATTGGCCGTGTGCAGGAGAGCGTAGAGAAACCCAGTGCCCAAGGCAGCTGCTGCCATGTGGACACAAGTTCTGCTGCCCAGGAGGGTTCCGTAGTGCAGGGGTTTGCAGATGGCAACGTAGCGGTCGTAGGACATGGCAGTGAGAAGAAAATACTCTGCTGTGATAAAGAAGGTAAACAGAAAGAGCTGGGCAGTACATCCCCAGTAGGATATGACCCTGGCGTCCCAAAGAGAATTGGCCATGGCTTTGGGGAGAGTGATGGAGATGGATCCCAGGTCGAGGAAGGAGAGGTTGAGGAGGAAGAAGTACATGGGGCTGTGGAGGCGGTGGTCACAGGCGATGGCGGTGATGATGAGGCCGTTGCCCAGGAGGGCAGCAAGGTAGATGCCCAGGAAGAGCCAGAAGTGCAAGAGCTGCAGCTCCCGTGTGTCTGCGAATGCCAGGAGGAGGAACACAGTGATGGAGCTGCCGTTGGACATTTGCTTCCCCTGGTCTTAGAAACCTGTTTATGGAACAAAAGTCAGTGAGAAGATAGGGCAGACTTTGCTCAAATAAAAGTATTCCATTCCTCTTAGACACCCACCAAACTGCCCCTACACTTTCGCAAAGACCTTTGGCAGGTCCTTTTTGAACACTGTGGTTTGTGCCGGCTGATGGTCGAAAAGGGAGCTGTGAGCTCTGCAGGATTCAGTCCTGCCCTACAGCGACAAGAACATGGAAAGATCTCAGATTAAATACACACAGGGCATCCAAGAGCTTTCCAGCTTTGTCACTCCCAATTCCCCCCACTGCAGAGTAGAGCTGAGGGCACTTCTGTCTTTGTGGGTTCTCTTCTAGTTTCCCCACCACACCTGAGGAGTGTTTTTAGGGCAGAAATCCTTGGCAATTCTGCTGCGCTGCCAGTGAAACCTCGTGGGTCCGAGGAGCCAAGGGGACTGTCCCTCAGCACAGAGTGAGAACAGCCCGTCTGGCCATCAGGATTGCTCTCAGCTGCCCTGAGCTGGTACCTGTTCCAGCTCAAGGATGGCCACACCCCGAGATTCCCCTGAGAAGAAATGGACACTGCTGAGAGCAGAGGAGTCCAATTTACAAGTGCAGCTCTCCCAAGCCCTCACCCCATCTCACTGGACGCCAGGAGGATCTCAGCTCTTCCCTCCCAGCCAGGGACACACAGGGCTCATTGCAGCTGCCTACATCCAGCCCTCCAGCAGGACTTCCGTGGCCTTGGCACTGTAATGTCTAGGAAACACAGAGATGCCACCAGGGTTCCCAGCAGGAACACCCCCATGGAAATATCCTAAAGATGGGGTATCCTGACAGGAGGGTCAGCTTACTCCCAGCCCAACACACTGCAGTCCCCAGAGCCCCAGATATTAGGGGCACCTGGATGCTTTTCCTCCATGGACACACTTGCATGACAGGACATGCAGCACCAGTGTCTGAGCTGCACCTGAATCCTCATCCCCCACCACAGCTAAAAGAAGGGAAAGAAGAAGGGCAGCAGGGCCAAGAGGGGAACATGTCAAAGTTCTCCTGCCAAGGGAGTAAGGAGAGGGAGCTACTCCAGCATTTCTTGTCTTTGCTGATTGGGCTGCTGGGAAGGACACTCACGACTATGTCCATGAGATACGAAGGGGTTGGGAGTCTACTGTGTGGGAGAGGAGACCAGGGAGCTGCTGCAGGGAAAGCATCTGTGCTGCAGGGGCTGGCAGGGAGGTGCTGGAATCCCCCCTCCCATCACCTTTCCTGTAGCAGCTCCCTCTCACTCCCTGCCCATGGCTCTGCTGCCTGCTCTGTCCCTGCCGGGGGCTGTTTCTCTGTCCCCAGGTCTCCTCCCTGTGAGTGCTCAGAAACTCCATCCCAGCTGCTGAGGGCTCAGCTCTGCCCTGCAGACCCCTTCTGCAGACGAAAATGGCCCAGGGGCATCTCTGCCTGTGCACGGGATAAGGAGCAGCTCAGACGAGTGCTAACCAGAACTGGGGTCTCATTGCCTTCTCCAGAACGGAGATGTAAATTGTGATATGTAACTACCCATCCAGCCCACCAAGAGTGGAAACTCAAAGCACAGATTCCATTCCTTTCAGGTAAATCCTGCCTTCAAAAGGTCCCTCTGCAAATGTTTCCTGGGGCTGATCTGGAGCTGTGAGCAAACCTGACCCATGCAGCATTATCTCGACTGCAGAAGGTCCCTGCATTGCCCAGCTTCTCCCTGTACTGACATGGGGAGATCCCCGGGCAGGCTGAGAGCTGACCCTGGCAGGGAGCAGAGTCCCTGCTCCAGCACACAGTTCCCTGGGACACAGGGACCCTGCTCGGAAGGACAGCCCTGGGCACCCCTGGCTGCGCACCCCCTTCACAGCCCTGCAGCCATCCCTGGAAGAAGGCAGCCAACATGTCCTGTGCCTGATGATGTGGTGGGGACGCTCTGCTCTGGAACACATCCTTCTCAACACCAAGGGATTCTTGAGAGCCTTCCTGACAGATCCCATTAGACATGGTCTATTCCAGCTTTAGGAGACTGCTCCAGGAAGCCTTTCTGCATTATACTGCACCTGAGAGACATGTCACACCCTGTCCCTCTGCCCCTGCAGCAGGGAAGCCCTGCTCCACAAGTTCTCCTTCTCCTCTGCACTAGAGAAACTGTGAGAGTTGTACTTACAGATCCCATGGGTTGTGGGTTGTGCCGCTTCTGGAGATGCTTCCAGCAACTGCAGAGTCAATGCCCTGCAGCCAGAATCTTACTGTGTCGAAGGCTTTGAATGTTTTTCCCAAAGTGAGCTCTCAGTATTCTCCCATCCCCGAATGCTTTTAAGCTATCCTGGCCTCACACCTTTCCCCTCAGTGCCTGCAGGCAGTGCCCTCAGCCCTGCTGCGCTTGGCAGAGGAGCTGCTCCTGGGCAGTGCTGCCCCATGGCCAAGAGCTCCCTCCATCCCAGGAGCCCAGCCCAGCTCAGCAGCAGAGGACCAGCCCAAGACGTCACTTTCTCTGCTCCCTCTGGGCTCCCTCCAGGTGACCCTGTGCCTCCAGGGGATCCTGCTGGGAAGGAGACTGAAGTGATGATGTGCGGTCTCTCTTGCACTTCTGGAGACACACTTCTTTCAAGCTGTGTCCTTTCTCCTGTCACAGAGTTACGCATGAGAAAGGTCCTGTTACTTCTTGGGATGAGACAGGAAACCTGGACAGGGACAGATATCACTTGCCCCCGCTGTGCGAAGGGAGTCAGCTTTGTCAGTCGAGGCATCTCATCCCTGGTTTGTAGTCCTGGGTTGGAAGTGAACTCTGCTCTAACCTATGGCTGCCACAAACCCAAACTGTGACTTACTCTGCCCCCTCTGGGCTCCCCAGAGGTGTCTCTGGGACTGCAGGGGAACCTGTTGTGAAACAAGCTGAAGGAATCACTGATTTTCCCTCAGTGTGGGAGACCTTAATTTCCAGCAGTGTCATTTCTCCTGAGTTGGGCATGAGAACCATGAGAGCCATGAGAATCACGACAATTGCCTTTCCTTATCCTACCATTAGGCACCACAGGGAAGGTGACAGGGCAGAATCTAATTGCACCTTCAGGTTCCTTAGATGGTCTCACACCTGATCTTCTCCCAGAGTGGCCGGTTCTTCATTCTCAAAGTCCCTGGTCTTGCCTTCTGCGACTTGGGCGATGTGGTTAGAGCCCTTGCTGGTGAAGACCGAGGCAAAAAAGTCATTCAGTACCTCAGCCTTCTCCATATCCTGGGTGGCCAGGTCTTCTCTTTCTTTCTGGAGAGGGCCCACATCTTCCCTAGTCTTCCCTTTATCCCTGACATACTTATAGAAGCTTTTCTTGTTGCCCTTCATATCTCTGGCCAAATATAATTTTATTGGGGCTTTAGCTTCCCTAATTTGATTCTCTACCACTCGGACAGTTTGTCTGTATCTGTCCTTGCATCCACCCTCTGGAGGCTTCCTGTCTCTGTACTTGTCCAGGAGCTCCTTGTCCGTCCATGCAGGCCTTCTGGCTTTTTTGCCTGACTTCTCCTTTGTTGGGATACATCGCTCCTGAGCTTGGAGGAGGTGATCCTTGAGTACTAACCAGCTTCCTTGGGCCCCTCTGTCCTCCAGTACTTTTTCCCATGTTACCCTGCCAAGCAGGTGCCTCAAGAGGCCAAAGTCTCCTCTCCTGAACTCCAGGGTAGTGAGTTTGCTGCGTACCCTCATTGCTGCCCTAAGGACCTTGAATTCTTCCATTTCATGGTCACTGCAGCCAAGGCTGCCCTTCAGCTTGACATTCCCCACCAGCACCTCCTTGTTACTAAGGTTATGGTCCACCATAGCTCCTCTCCTCATTGGCTCCTCTACCACTTGGAGAAGGAAGTTGTCATTGACATATTCCAAGAACCACCTGGATTGCTTGTGCTCTACTGCTGTTGTCCCTCCAACAGATCCTGGGGTGGTTTCAGTTCCTCCTGAGAACCAGGGCCTGTGAATGTGATGCAGTGCCCATCTGTCTGTAGAGGACCTCATCTACTCACTCTTACTGGTCAGGAAGGTGGGAAGCTGGAGCTACGTTACCTGATGGTGTGACCACAGCCCCGAGCAGTACAGTTGGCAGTGACAGTTGTTTCTTACCCCAGTCACCACCACGCAGGAGGGTGTGCACCTGCAGCAGGTGAGCATGGGGCCTGGACGGGGTCACTCGTTGTCTTGAGACATCTGTGAACACTCTGGGTATGCGATAAAGGAGGACACTCTGATTCTGTCCTTAAAGAGGAGCCCAAGCGCCGCTCAGGACTCTCTGGATATCCAGAGGAGCACGAGTGACAGCAATGAGCAGGCCTGAAGCACGTCTTCCAATCTTAGTGGTGTTTTTTTCCAAAGAGAGACAGGGCAGGAAGGGGAGATGGTTGGGTGTAGAAGTTCTGCCTCTGCTTAGGAGAGTGGCCTGATCCTCCAGTGCGAGGCAGAGCATCCAGCCCAGGGGTGCAGGCGTCAGAAGGGGGCTCAGACCACAGGGATCTATAGGACATCCTCCTGCCAGCAGTGAATTGGGGAAATGCGTTGGTAGGGCTTCCTAAAGGCTGATACAAAGCCAACAACTCCTGGTGGCGTAAGGTCAGTACAACTCTTCATGCCTCCCTTCCCACTCCCCTGGTCACCTGGGAGTGGCTCTCAGCAAAGCAGGAAGAGCCTGGGTTTCACTGGATCCACATCTTTCTGCTTGTCTGTCCGTGTGTGGAGTCAAATGGGTGCCCATCAGCTCATGGACACTGCGAAAGGACTCCAGTCCTTGCAGTTACAGACCGGGGTGGTGTGTGTGCGGCTCCTGGAATGGTGTGTCTGTGTATGTTTTGTGTTTAGGCATATATCCATACATTTATATTGATTTAGGGTGCCATGTAGTAAGTCAGTGTGAATCTTGTTATTCTCAAATCTGTAATTAAGTCACTGTTTTAATTGTAACATATTCTACTAAATCACCTTGTTAATCTTTAGATTCATTAATGATTAAGTGCACTTAAAATTCAACATTTGGATCAACTTCAAACCATTAATAAATCTTGAATTGCTGCTAAATGATAACTGTGGAAGATATTTTATCCATGAGGCTTGCTTAGGTAGCTCCTGGGCTGGATTTCAATGGGAAACTGTCCTGGAGGACAAATGACTCCCGGACAACTCTTTCATCTTCAAAGATAACCTCATTGAGACAACAGAGCCATCCAGGCTTTTATATGGATGAAGTGGAGCAAGCATGGCAGGAGGCCAGAACACTTTCTTTTCAAGCCTGGTCGCTGCAGTTGCCTGTTCCTGAGCCTGCCCACTCGCATTCGCCACAGTCACGCTTGCACTGGAAGTCCAAGAAAATCCCAGTGCTCCTACCCTTGAGCTGGCATCCCCCTGGTCCCATAACCTGTCTGGTCATGGAGCTCCCCAACGCCCCTGTGTGCAGTCATAGGTCACAGCCCTGTTCCCCCCAGGGGTGGCCCCGCTCTCAGCACTGCTGTGCTGTCCCCATATGCCGCCATATTGCCCCCAGCCTGCCTGTAAACCCAAGGCAGCTCCAGCTCCTAACGAGGGCTGTGCCCAAGCCTTTCAGGAATGGGTGGAGGTGGGGTGGCAGGGGGTGGGCTCTTGGCTCAGCCAGGCCTGGGCAGGGAGAGGACAGGTCCCAGCTGTGGGGTTGGGATGGGACTGGTCACAGGTACCTCCCTGAGGAGCACACCTCTTGTGCTCCTCTCTGAGCTAAAACGGGGCTGGCACTGAGTCAAGGGCTCCTGGGGGAGACAGAGGGAGCTCAGCCGACAGATCCTTACACTGATGACCCCCAGGGTCAAGCCCCACCTTCAGCAATGTCTTCCCCCTTGGTCTTTCACAGAGCTGTCCTGTCTTCTTCCAGCCTTCCCTGTTCCTCATCCCTCCACCCTCCTCACACTCAGGGCAGAGCTTCCCCCAGGCTGGGAACTGCTTGGGTGATGCAGATGGTGGCAGGAAGGGCTTCAGCAAGAGTGTTGGCAGCCAGAGGAAGGCAAAAACTTGTGGTGTCACTGCCGAGTGGGGCAGGGTGCCTCCAGACTAAGGACATGTGGAGAGAGTGTCAGGGAGCTGATTGGTCATATGTGACTCAAAGTCATACATGACGTCAAAAGTGGTGGTCGAGGGTGCCGAGGGGGCTGGGTAAAGTCAGAGTGTGGCTGCTTCTGTCATCCTGGAAAGGCTGGGAGAGTCAGGAAGGTTCCTGATGACCCCCTACTGGTTTCTAGGACATGCCTGCAACAGGGTCTGACCAGAGGAGGAGAGAGAGGTGTGTGAGTATAACCCACATGAACCACCCATTGGAAATGTCCTCTTTCCTTGGCAGTGCAGTAACAGTAGACGTCCATGAGTGGCTGATGTGTGAGCTTCATGCTCCTGAAAAATCACCACAGGGTGAGGTGATCCACATTCTGGGAAGCCACAGTGAGAAAGACACCCTTGTGATGTCCATTGGAAAGTATTCACATATTAGGCCAAACACCTTTCCTTATCTCCTCAAGCAAAGAAAGCCTTGACATTTCAACAGTTCCCACATGTAAGAACACCAAGGTGTTTATTATCAAGTTAAAAGCAAACCCATGGCATTTTAAACATTGCTTTTTAAACCAGGATATTTCCAAGGATCTTTTGCTTTCTTCTCCTGCTACTGCACAAGTGCTCTCAGTGGCAAGCAGTTCTGAAGAGCCAAGTGGTGTTTAGCACTTCCAAAGGAGCTACAAGTGTCTTTTGCCTCTATCACCAAGGAAGCTTGAGCTCTGGGGGCGAACCAGGGCTTTCCTGATCATTTTCCTCAGAGCCTTCCTGACCTCCCTGTTCCGCAGGCTGTAGATGAGGGGATTGGCCAGGGGAGTGAGGATGGTGTAGAAAAAGGAGAACACTTTGTTAAGCTGCCCCAGAGGGGCTCTTCTAGGAACCATGTAGACAATAAAGAGGGTGCCATAGAAAATGGTGACAAGAGTGAGGTGAGAAGAGCAAGTGGAGAAGGCCTTTTGTCTGCCTGTACTGGATGGGATCCTCAGGATGGCAGCTATGATGCACCCATAGGAAGCCAATGTGAAAAGGAAGGGAAAAACTGCATCCAAGATACTAAATATGAAAGAAACCATTGTGAGGGCTCTGGTGTCACTGCAGGCAAGCTCCAGCAATGGCGTAAAGTCACAGAAGAAGTGGTCAATGGCCTTGGGGTCACAGAACTGCAACTGGGATAAGAAGACTGTGACTACCACCAGCAGAAGTGAACCCCAAGAGGCGGCTGCCAGATGTATAGAGACCTTGCAGGTCATGAGGCTTGCACAAAGCAGGGGCTGGCATATGGCCAGGTACCGGTCACAGGACATGGCCGCCAGCAGGTAACACTCAGTAGTGGCAAAGGAAGCAAAGAAGTAGAACTGAGCCATGCAGCCATGCACAGAGATGGTGCTGTCCCCTGTCAAGAAGCTGACCAGCAACCGAGGCAGGATGGTGGAGCTGTAGCAGGTCTCCAAGGAGGAGAGATTGCCCAGGAAGAAGTACATGGGGGTGTGCAGCTGCCGGTCTGCCACCACCAGCACAACGATGAGGATGTTCCCGACCACGGTGACTGAGTAGATCATAAGCAAGAGAAGAAAGAGCAGGTTCTGGTGGGTGGGAACGTCACTTATTCCCAGCAGCACAAAATCCGTGGATGATGTCCTGTTGTCCCTTTCCCCTTCCTCCATGTTGTTTTTATTTCATTTCCTCAGTTTCCACAAAGAACTACGAAAAAGAAAAACATTTCAGTGTTTACATTCAACATTGTTTTGTGTAGGGCATTTTCCTCTTTACATCAGCTATATGCATTTCAATGCTCATAAAAGCAGAAAAAAGAACCACTGTGGCCTCAGGAGGTGAGCTGCCTGATGGAAGCTCTTCTTTCTCACTGTGGAATAAATCTGTGATGTTCATTTGCTGACACAGAAATAAACAATGTCCATATGCCTGTGGGTACACCCTGGAAAATATATTATAGTGTTGGGGGTCGACATCCTTCTGCTCTTAGGAAAGACAATGTGTGCCAGACAAAAAAAACCACTCTCTGAAAAAACTCCTCTGTATGAAACATCATGCCTGATGCCATCCTTCCTCCAAAGGAAGGGATGGGACACCGCAGAGTGAGTGGTCACAGATCTCTGAAAAGCTCACGTTAGAAGGTAAGTTTCCCACTGCTTCTCCAGCACCCAAGAGGCCAATTTCATCCACTGAGAAAGAGCAGATACAGATTTCCTTCCTCAGATAACCAAGAGACTGACAGAGAACATGCTAAAAACAACACTGTAGGTACAAATGTAGCATAAAATATGACAAGGAAGAAGTCAAAAAACAGATAGGTAGTCTAACGAGCCACACGGGAGAGGTTGTGCAGGAAGGAAGGATGGGAGAGAGAAAGGAGACAACTCCAGACCCTCTTCAGCGGAGCCATAAGGAAAGGACACTGAAATCCAGGAAACTCCATTTAAAGAGAGGGTGGTCAAACACTGGAAACAGGTTGCCCAGAGAGGTTACAGAGGTTCCATCCTTGTAGACATTCACAACTGGACCAAACATGGTCCTGAGCCACCTGCTTCAGCTGAGCCTGCTGTCAGGAGGGGAAGGTTGGACAGGATGACATCCTGAGGTGGTTTCCAAGCCCAGCTACTCTGTCCTTCTGTCAAAGAAAGCTGCTGGGCAGAGCCATTTGCTTCCCATGGCACAGCCAGCTGAGCTTCTGGGGCTCCGTGAGAGAGTGAGACACTGAGAGGGGTGTCCCCAGGGTGCCTGGGGGAGAGGAGGGAGAGGATGAGGGTCAGGGGCATGGGCAATGCCAGGGACATGCCTCAGCGCAGGGCTGGAGAAAGCTCATGCCCGAGAAGCACAGCTCTCTATAACAACAGTGCCCTCCAAGTGTCTCACTCCCATCTCTTGGGCTGGAATCATTGTCTTGCAGCGGTGATAATCACAGGGAGAGTTTGCCAAAAGCTATAAAATTGACTGATACCCCCAGCCCCCTCCACTGCATGGGAGCCAGATGGCTGAGAGCTGGAGATCAAAACATACATGGACAAGACTCTGAGAGTGATGAAAAAAGTAAACTCAAATATTGACAAAGAAGAAGAACAAAACAAGAGAGAGATGAAATAGCCCTGTGAAGGATGAAGGGACGGGCACAGGCAATGTGGCCCCACACACAGCCTGCCCCAACGCTCCCCCCACCCAGCCAAGGTGGGAGAGTGTCCCCAGGCAGTCCCTGGGATCTCCCTGTGCCATGCCAGGGGCTCAGGGTGGGGTCTGGGAGAACGGAGAAGCTGGGGTAGGATGACAGGCAGGAGAAGACAAGGGTGAGACTCGGGACTCCATGCTCTCATCTCTTCTACTCAAAGACCCAGCAGCCTGACTAATAACACTCAGCCTTCTCTCACCTGCAGCACATCAGGCACAACCCTGCAGTCCTCTTCATGGAGCAGAGACATCTGCTCTGATGGATCGTGGCAATGAAGTCCCAGGTTAGGGTCTCACCTTCTGCCTCTTCCCTACCATGTCCTTCACTTCTTGGACCTCACTGCAAGCCCTGAATCAGGGCTCATTCCTTGCTCTGCCCTCTTCTCCCAGCACATCCAAAGGTGAGTCTCCACCAGCATCTGAAGACTCCCTGCTCTCAGAAGTGTCCCAGGGTTTATAGCAGGAAAGCGACTCTGAAGGTTCCTGCTGCAACGTTGTTGGAACACCTTATGAGGCACCTAGGCCTAACCCTAACATGCACATAAAAGGCAATCAGGATGTTTATAACTATGTTTTATCTCTTGACAAAGTCTTAACGCAGCTGCGAAGCAACCTTGTATGGAACAGACCACTACCATTAGAAAATCCGGTACATGACATCCAGCCAGGAGATCGAGTGTACGTTCGAAATTGGAATGAAGAGCCACTAAAGGAGCGTTGGGAAGGACCCTATCAAGTACTGCTAACCACCTTTACTGCTGTTAAGGTGGCGGAGGTAGACGCGTGGATACATTATACTCGAGTCAAGAAATTACCAGAAGTTTGGGAATCTCAATTGTTAACTCCAACCAAACTCAAACTGACACCAAAATAACATGTTTTGTTTTTATTATTGGATAGTATTGATAATTTGGGCATTAGTATTGTTTGAAACAGTTGCTTTTGTAGAAATTCCCTTGAAAAACAATGTGATTGTAAGTTGGGAAAGAGAGAATGTTACTCTCAGCTGTGCATTCAGAAATTCCACAATACTAGAAGAACAAAAGGTGGGAGTAACATGGGCAAAGAAGAGATAATGTTGCCAGGCAGACCAAGGAATATATGTATGTGCTGTAAAGAATCATGACAGTATCAATTATGGGAAACGAAAACTAATTGTGAAATCCACACTAAATTACGGAATCAAAGCAAGGCACACAAAATACGCTGTGACATTGGGAATGAACGTATTAATCTATTGTGAATTGCAGGATCCCAATCCTCCCTACTATGGATGGACAAAAGGTGTGTTCCCTGCACTGAAAGATAACAGGCACCAGACAGAGAAAAGAAATGGAAGAACGGTAACTCACTCAATAATAAGGATAGAGGAAAAGGATTTGGGAGTTTATCGATGTGAGTATAGGAATAACACAGCCAGGGGATACAGCGAAGTAATCCTTGTCAAAAGGAGAGCAAAGAGGTCAGTGAATTCAACCCAGGTAATACAAGCTTATAACTCAGACCCAGAAGAAAATTTAATGATTGGCTTGATCAAGGATTTTGCTAAAATGCAGAACACTAGCAAAATAACTGCTTGTTTACCCTTACCAAAAAGAGCAGGAGAACCGATTAGTTGGGGAATAATTACTCTCCCCTATCCAGAAAAGGAAGAAAACAAAACCACCTGCAAAATGGTAGCTAAGACAATTAAGGAGAAACAAAAGAAATATATAAGGAAAGCTTGGAAGAGTCCGGGGAGTCGAAGTGACTGTGAAAAATTATTAAACCATCAGTTTATCCATATAGGTAGATTCCATGGAGTAGGATGGTGTTATTATGACGAAGTCAGTGAAGAATTAGTGCCCAAGCAAATAATGGAATGGGAATGCCAAAAAGAAGATTTAGCCAGATAAAATTGGGACTCTATTTGGTCAATGAGTATTCTCCAGAGGTTTCAATATGGTGGCAATACTTCTTGGTGCTTCCGGTGGACAGGTACACAAAGTGTATGGGCCTCCCCAGAAACACCGAAAATGAATATAGTTAATCTTAGTACCATTGAAAGTGTACCTTGGTGGCACTGTGCTAAAGTATTTGACTGTGATACTGACCCAGAGGAAATCACAATACTGCCGGTAAGAATTGCCTTAAAGGCAGGTTGTGCATGTCGTGGGTTGAAAGTCCATGGACAAATAATACAAGTTCCCTACAATCGAATGGATTGCAAATATTCCACATTACATAGTATGGGAAACCTAGTATGGGCTGCTAATGATGGAACATGGACTACTCATTTATCTCTGACGGGACTAGTGAAAGAAATCACTCTAGGAATACCTACCTTATGTCCAATTTGGAAAAGACCACCTTTTAAGGGTAAACTCGAAAATTTGCAAATAAGAAAAAAGCGAGAAAGTATTGAGAATGATGAATGGCAAGAGCCATCATCAGGAGTGAAAGTAAGCTGGGCATTGGAATCAATCTAGCACAAGTAGCTAGTTACCAAAATCTAGCACAAGTAGCTAGTTACCAAAATCGAGAAATGTTTTATAAACTAATTGGACAGACAGAGAGATTGGCTAAAGCAACTAAAGAAGGATTCAGGAATCTTAACATTCAATTACAAGCAACCACTAAAATGACCCTGCAGAATAGAATGGCGTTAGATATTTTGTTGCTTAAAGAACATGGTGTGTGTGGTTATTTAAAAGATAGAGTCGAACATTGCTGCATACATATTCCCAATGTCACATCCGATATAGAGCATGATATCTACCAACTAACCAAAATAGAACAAGAAGCAGAGCGAGAAAAGGAAGAGATCGCACAAAACTGGGTCGGAGCCTTATTCAACAGCCTGGGCCTTCACCTCTCGAGTTGGATTAACTCGCTACTACAAACAATAATTGTAATAGTCATAATATTTCTTATATTGTATCTAGTGTTTCGATGTATAAAAATGGAAATAGGAAGAAGCAGGGCATGGACTCATCGCCTAGTAAGAGCAATAACTAGAGAACATCCGACAAATATACACCTTCAAGAAATAACACCTCCCCCATCATATAAAGAATCAGCCTAGATTTAGTGAAAATACTTGCAACAAGAGTGAAGTATTTTTAAAGGGGGGAAATGTTGGAACACGAAGCTAAAACGGAGCTGTGAAGTTAAGTTACTATAGCATTTGTGATTAAACATTGTGATTAAAGAATATGTAGGAACATGTAACCATAGAAGAGTGTGTACTGTAACTGAGAGTTCTGTAACTAACAGAATATCTAAAGCTAGAATTATTATAAAGTTCGCGATTAACTCTGTAACTATGGTGATGGGAACGGAGCATGCTATGTGATCATTGAAGCATCCAGATAAACGAGAGAGGCGGTATACCACAAGAGCTAAGGATATGCCTGAAAAGTTAAGAAGAATAAGGAGGAGATTGGTATCTGAAACTGAACCTGGAAATGGACCAGAACGAGGAAAGGTGAAAAGTACACAGTGAGGAAGACCTCTTACTTCATCTGAGGAAGACGTCTTACTTCATCATAAAGACCACCGACGACCACTAGAGGGGAAACGAGCACGCGTAAAGAAGGAGGCTGATGTTGCAATAAGATGAAGCAATCTGTAATGCATATGTATTAGCAAATGTAGCAATACCTGATTAATATGCATAAGATGATGTAATCAGTAGAGTATAAAATGTGTATGTGACAACGATTTTCGAACCAGATTTGGGTGTGGACCCCTGGTTCCCGAGCTCGCAATAAAGCACCGCATATAACCAAGGAGAATGGTTATGTGTTCGTTTCTACGCTAACAACGTGTCCCTCCAGAGGATTTGCAGAGAGTAAAAACAACAGAATTGACTCCCCGGTGGGATGGAAACTCTGAGGTGGTGGAGGTTGCATCAGCAGCTCCAGGCAGTGCTGACCCCCCAGAAACACGATGTAAACTGAGGCCGGGCAAGTGAACCAGGGACATCTCTGAATTGTGTGAGCAGGACAAGAAAATCCCCGGAAATCTCATGCACCTCAGCTCCCTTCAGATGACTCACAGCATTAGAAAGCCTCAGACCTGCTGAAGTAGTGGGACTTGCCTCGTTGGGAGCTGAAGGCAGCAGAGCAGTGGGCAGGTCCTTCCTGTTAGGATTCCTCTCTCCAGCGTGGGAGGGGCACAGGGGCCTCTCTTGCTCCTTGGCTAGCCAAGGGGAGCAAGTGGCCATGACTCCTTCCAGTCCTGTTGAGCTTCCACTTTGGGAGAATTAGCTCCTCTGCTTCTGCCCTGGTTGGAAAGGCAGGAGAGGGAGGCCCAAAGGCTACTTGGTGCTGGGTGCAGACCCTCCCTGGGCCACATTGTCATGTCAGGAACAGCCAACGTCGTGTTCTTGTCTTGGTCACAAGCGCAGGGGACTGGGATGATCTGGCACTTTCTTCTCTTGGTTGCAGGGGCAGTGAGTTTGGA
>JAHREE010148941.1:1004-11719 GCA_033628505.1 Tringa tobata | reverse complement strand
GGACACTGCCCAGGGGCATCTCTGTGCTTCAAAGCTCAGATGGGAAGCTCACAGAAACCCTGATGAGCCTGGAAAGGTGGTGCTGGGGATCTGTGATCACGGGGGATTGATCTGAGGCCCCCAGGCTCGTTCAGCTCTCAGTGAAACTGATTTGGCACCTCAGTGCCTTCTCCAAGCCAGTGAGACAAATTCCCATCCCTCACTCCCCACCCGGCCAACCAAGAGCAGAAAACTGAAAGCCTGGGCTCCGTCCCTTGCAGATAAAGCCTCCCCTTTTTTTTGTATTTGCAAGATTCCCCTCCAGAGATGTCTGGGCTGTGATCTGGAGCTGTGAGCATCCCTGGCCCACACAGCACCCCGGGACAAGAAGAAGGAGTCTTCCCTGCCAGGGATCACTCCTTCCATCCACAGCTTCTCTCTGCAGTGCTGTGGGGAACTCCCTGGGCAAGCTCAGAGCTGAGCCTCATAAGTGGCAGAGTCCCTGCCCCATCACAGCCCCCAGAGGTGCAGGGACCCTGCTCAGAAGGACAGCCCTGGGCATCCCTGGGAACACAGCCAGCTTCACACCCCTGCAGATGTTCCAAGAAGAAAGGACTCAGGATGCCCTCTTGTTCTGATGGTGTGGAAGTGAATCCCTGACCTGGGCCAGGTTCTCCTCCTGCACACCGCTGAAGCTGTGAGAGTGCTCCTGAAAGACTCCATAAGCTGTGAGGTGTGCCTGTTCCTCCAGCAACTGCCTCTGCATTGCCCTCAGCTGGAGACTTAGCATGTTAAGGGTTGTGAAGATATCTCCCACAATGAATTCTAAGTTGTCTTCCCACTTTCAAAAAGCTCTATCATCTCCTCATGGTGTCCCATGGTTCATTCCCATCCAAGCCATGGGCAGCCAGTTTCTCCAGGAGGATATTGTGGGAGACTGTATCAAAGGCCTTGCTAAAGTCCAGGTAAACAACATCCACAGCCTTCCCTTCATCCACCAAGTGGGTCACTTTGTCATAGAAGGAGATCAGGTTTGTCAAGCAGGACCTGCCCCTCGTGAACTTGTGCTGGCTGGGCCTGATCACCTGGGTGTCCTTCATGCGCTGCATAATGGCACTCAGGATGATCTGTTCCATGACCTATCCAGGCACCGAGGTCAGACTGACAGGCCTGGAGTTCCCTGGATCATCCTTCCAACCCTTCTTGTGGATGGGGGTCACATTTGCTAGATGCCAGTTGGCTGGGACCTCCCCAGTTTGCCAGGACTGCTGGTAAATGATGGAGAGTGGCTCCGCAAGCACTTCCTCCAGCTCTCTGAGTACCCTCGAGTGGATCTAATCTGGTCCCATAGACTTTTTTGCATCTAAGTGTTAGAGCAGGTCCCTCACCACCTCCCTTGTGATTACACGGGCTTCATTCTGTTCCCCGCCCCTGCCTGCTAGTTCAGGGGTCTGGATACTTAGGGAACCCCCTACTCTACTGCTAAAGACTGAAGCAAAGAAGGCATTCAGGACTTCAACCTTCTCCTCATCCTTTGTTACTATGTTACCTCCCTTATCCAGTAGAGGATGGAGATTCTCCCGAGTCCTCTTTTTGTTATTAATATATTTATAGAAGTTCTTTTTATTGTTTTTAACATCCAAGACCAGGTTGAGTTCTAATTGGGCTTTGGCCTTCCTAATCTTTTCCCTGCATAACTTTACTATACCTTTGTAATCTTCCTGGGTGACCTGCCCCTTTTTCCAAAGGCCATAAACTCTCCTTTTTTTCACTGAGCTGTGACCCTATCTCTTTGCTCAGCCAGGCTGGCCTTTTCCCCCGATGGCTCGCTTTACAGCGTATAGGGATGGCCTGTGCCTGGGCTTTTAAGACTTCCTCCTTGAAAAACACCCAGCCTTCCTGAACATCTTTGCCCTTCAGGGCTGCCTCCCATGGGACTTTTCCAACCAGTGATCTGAAAAGACTAAAGTCCACCTGCTGGAAGTCCAAGGTGGAAGTTTTGCTAACCCCCTTCCTTAACTCTCTAATAATTGAAAACTTGACGATTTCATGGTCGCTAAGCCCAAGACGGCCTCTGACCACCGCATCTCCCACTAGTCCCTCTCTATTTGTGAGCAGTAGGTCTAGTGAGGCACCTCCCCTGGTTGGCTCACCTACCAGTTGTGTCAGGAAGTTCTCTTTCATGCACTCAAGGAACCTCCTAGCCTGCCTGCTCTCTGCTGTGTTGTATTTCCAGCAGATGTCCAGTAGGTTGAAGTCCCCAACCAGAACAAGGGCTGATGATTGAGAGACTTCAGCCATCTGCTCATAGAATACCTCGCCTACCTCCTCATCGTGGTTGGGTGGTCTATAGCAGACTCCCAGCTCCAGATCTCCCTTGCTAGCCTTCCCCTTCATCTTTACCCACAAACACTCAACTTTATCATTGCTGGAATCTATCTCCATACAATCAAACCACTCCCTGGAGCCACACCCCTGCCTCTCCTTCCTTGCCTATCCCTCCTGAAGAGCTTATAGCCATCCATCACAGCATTCCAATTATCATCCCACCATGTTTCTGTGATGGCGATTACATCATAGCTGCCGTGCTGCACAATGGTTTCCGGCTCCTCCCGTTTGTTGCCCCTGCTACGTGCATTAGTGTAGATGCACTTAAGCTGGGCACCCGATTTCACCCCCATCCTTGGTCTTTTACACCCAGGCTCATTACCAGTGGGCCTGGCATTGTCCCCTTCTCCCTTTGATTCTAGTTTAAAGCCCTGTCCATGAGTTTTGCTAACTCTTGGCCTAATACCCTTTTCCCCTTACGGGATAGGGTTTTTCCATCCTACTCGAGCAGACTCGGTGTCCTATAAATCAAGCTATGGTCTGTGAATCCAAAGCCATGTTGGTAGCACCAGTTAAGGAGCCAGGCGTTGATCTGCCTGATCTTTCTGTTTATCCAGTCATTGGTCCCCAAAAATGGGGGGACAGAGGAGATCACAACCTGCAATCCTGAATCCCTGATCAGCTGTTCCAAAGCCCTGAAATCCCTCTTCATTGCTCCGAGACTTCTCCTTGCTAGTTCGTCATTATCTACCTGCAAAATCAAGAGGGGGTAATAATCCGAGGGCCTTATCAGGCCAGGAAGCTTCCTGGTTATATCTCTAATACAGGCCCAGGGAGGCAGCAGACCTCCCTTTAGGAAGGGTTCAGCCTGCATATGGGACCCTCAGTTCCTCTCAAAAGGGAACCACCTATAACTGTTGCCCTCCTCCTCTTTTTCACAGAGGCAGTCTTAATACGTGGAGTTGGCTACTTTAGCAACTCACTGGATAAGTCTTTATCAGTTTTTTTGATCCCCTCATCCTCTTTCTCCAAAGGCTTATACCTGTTCTCTACAGGCACCTGGGAAGGCAGGGGAGATGTGGAGGGGACTCTCTTGCTGCCCCGGGCAGGTACCTGCATCCACTCCTCCTCATCCTCTCTTGCTTCTCTTCCTTCTGCCCCGTGACAAAGGGCAGGGGATCCTTTACCTCTCGTGGAGCCTCCGCCTGCTCTTTTTTCCCTAAGGATGGCAGGATTAAGTCCCTTTCTGTTAAGTCCCCTCTCTCTGCCTGGTGACAGGGTGGGAGGGGATCATCTACTTTTATTAGAGCCTCTTCTTGCTGCCTTTGCTTCAGGGTACGGCTCCACCAGTCTATTTCACTTTCATATTCTCTAATGCTTCTTAACCTTTCCACCTCTTCTTTCAGTTCCACCAGCTGCCTGAGCAGGTCATTTATCTGCTCACATCGCACACAATGGGCGTCTCTGGGTCCCTATGGTACCACAGCCAGGCTCAGGCCTGGTGCAGCCAGGGCCCTGCACGGCTGTGTCTTTGTGTGGGAGCTCGGTCTGAGTTCCCACATTTTTCTTCACAGGGGCTTTGGGGCATTTCGTTTCCATTTCCTCTCTTGAGCCTGAATGGACCTTTCACCCTCAGACTTTCCCTCACTCACACTGGAAGTATATGTCTGGCTAGCTGCTTTTAGATGTGCTCCGGCTCTCCTGGCACACACCCAGCCACATCAGCCTCAAGTTCCCGCGTGAGGTTCCTGCCTCCTTTCTTCCTCTCCGCTCTCTGTCGGCTTCTCAGTCTCCGGGGATCCCCCTCTCTGTCTTAGTCTGGTTCAGGATTTAAAGACCTCAGCACGCTCCGCTGCCACTCTCCACGTGGTCTTTTGCACGTGTTGGGGCCTTATTTTTGTCTAGAGACAGGAGGGGACCAACCCCTATTGGCTGCTTCCCTCAGACTCTGCACACCTCTGCGCCTGGCACGCGCTCTTCCACTGCTGCAGCTAGCTGCATTTAAATGTGCCCCGGCTCGCCTGGCCCGCCCCCAGGCACATCAGCCTCTCACGATTCCCGAGTCCTTTAGGGCCTCTCCGCTCTCCCTTGGCTTCTCTGTCTCCGGGAAGCCCCCTCTAGCTCGAGTTTAAAGCTGGAGCACTCAGCGCTGCCGCTGTTGCTGTCCGCGTGGTCTGGCTGAAGCTCACGCTATGGCCGCTTTTTGAGATTATCTGTTCTGTAACCTTCCCAGGTACCAAGGTCAGACTGACAGGCCTGTAGTTCCCCAAACCCTCTTGGTTGCTCTTCTTCTGGGTGGACGTCACATTTTCAAACCTCCAGTCAACTGGGACCTCCCTGTTTAGCCAGGACTGCTGGTAAATGACAGACAGTGGCTTGGTGAAAACATCCGCCATCTCCCTCAGTACCCTCGGGTGGATCCCATCTGGCCCCACGGGCGTGTTTGTCCAAGTGCTGTGTTAGGTCACTCACCATTTCCCCTTGAATTATGGGGGATTCGTTCTGCTCCCCATCCCTGTCTACTAGATCAGGGGGAGTGGTACTCAGGGAACAACTGCTCCTACTACTAGCATATAAGGCAAAAATGGCATTAAGTACCTCAGCATTTTTCTCAGCCATGGTCACTGTGTTTCCCCTCTCTGTCTAATAAGAGATGGAGATTCTTCTTTCTCCTTCTTTTACCGCTGATGTATTTATAGAAACATTTTTTATTGTCCTTAAACAGCAGTAGCCAAATTAAGTTTCATTTGGGCTTTGGCCCTTATAAATTTCTCCCCACAGAGCCTCACAACATCTTTGCAGGCTCCTTGAGTGCCCTCTCCCTTCTTCCAACAGCCGCAAATTCTCCTTTCTTCCTGAGTTGTGACCAGAGCTCTCTGTTCAGCCAGGCCGGTCTGGTGAGAGAGGTGAGAGAGGGCAAGTGAGAGAAATCTCCTTGGGATGGTGGGGGCTGTTCCTGGCGTCACACACAGCAATACCAGGGCTCTGACAGGGCTGTTCAGAGACACGAGTCCTTCCCTGGCACAGGCAGAGGCCTTGCAGAAGACTCCCTGGCCTCCTGTGGCCACTCCCAGAGACCGCAGCCCCTCAACCCTGTGCGGTGCCTCCTGCTCTGCACCTCTCTGAGATGCCCCATGGCTGAGGAATGGACACAGGGACCTCAGTTCAAGGAAGCCCATCCCAGTGCTGCATCCAGGGGGTTTCTTAGGGGATGTTACCCTCCAAGCGAAGTGACCTCTAGATGCTGTCTGTCCCACAGACCTTCAAGGAAGCCCCAGGACCTGCTGATGGTGTTTGTGCTCACTCAGGGTAATCTCACCACACACGCATGATGTACATTCTGATATCTCATCTGTACAATACAAACATGGACTTCTTCAGGACAAGGGGAAATGGCCTCAGGTTTCACCAGTGGAGGTTCAGATTGGATATTAGGAAAACTTTCTACACTGGAAGGGTTACCAAGCACTGGAACAGGCTGCCCAGGGAAGTGGTGGAATTGTCATCCTTGGAAGTATTTAAAGCACGTGGTGCTTAATGGCATGGTTTACTGATGGTTTTTGTCAGTGTTAGGTTTATGCTTGGACTTGATGATCTGAAAGGTCCCGTCCAACCTAGAGAACTGTATGATTCTTTAGAGGGACAACCAACCTCCCCAAGTTGGGATAAGAGGCCAGAGCCAGAAATGGTGGTTGTTACTGGCTGAGAGTGTGACAGTTGTCCTGGTTCAGCTTCTCTGGGGTGTCCAGAGCTCACAGACCCAGAGAAGAACCTGCTCTGCTGGTCGTTCATGTCTTTCCTAGGACGCCTGGCTGTGCAAGGACTCTGTTGTGTGCCCACACCCTACACACACACACTGTTGAGCTCTATGTTTGTGTTTTCAATTGTGGGGCACATTGCTGGGAAAAGGAAATGCCAACTTTATAAAAAGAACTATGACTTCATGCCCTTCAGACCCCTGAGGGGTCTCTGATATGATGGAGATGCTGTTCGGGAGTTCAGCTCTGGAAGGGAATTGCCCAGTGCCTATCCCGCCCTGTTGTCCAAGGTTGCCACACAGCAGAAATATGAGCTGCCAGAGCACTCGGGCTCCATAGGAAGGCAAGGGCTCAGAAGGAGAGTGTGGGAGTGGAAAAAGAACAAGTTGGAAAAGACCAAGATTGGTTCTCACTGACAGTGCTGCTGTCATTGCACTCTGTTCACAGGCGTTGCCTGGCAGCTCTGGAGAAAGCCTGAGAAAAAGGATTTTTGGCAACAGATTGCTGAACGATTCTATATTTTATTTTAATACACAGAAAGTGCAGGTCCTCAATTATATAGTACGTAAATCTCACAAATTTGGAAAAATGCATAATTAGAAACAACAAAAAAATCTGGGTGTTTTTTTTTTAATGGAACACATTATACAAAGTCAAGCAAAAAAAACCACAAAAAAACCAAAAAACAAACAGCTAAACACAGAATGAAAACTAACATAAACTACAGTACATGAGTTTGACATATAATGAGCTTTGTAGATTCATAGAAGATTACCAGTGATTTGTAGAAAAAGACAGCTTATTCTCTCAGAAAATCATCTGCTAATCAATTTCCACACTGCACCTTTGAGCTCCTTGTTTCTCATGCTGTAGATAAGGGGGTTCATGGCTGGAGGCCCCACTGAGTAGAGAACTCCCACAACCAAGTCTAGAAATTGGGACGAGATGGAGGGGGGCTTCAGGTGGGAAAACATGGCAGTGCTGAGAAAAAGAGACCACGGCCAGGTGAGAGAGGCATGTGGAAAAGGCTTTGTGGCGTCCCTGCTCAGAGGGGATCCTCAGCACGGCCCTGAAGATCTGCACATAGGACACCACAATGAACACAAAACAACCAAATGCTAAAAAGGCACTGACCACAATAAGCCCAACTTCCTTGAGGTAGGAGTGTGAGCAGGAGAGCTTGAGGATCTGGGGGATTTCACAGAAGAACTGGTCCAGGACATTGCCCTGGCAGAGGGGCAGTGACAATGTATTGGCCCTGTGCAGGAGAGCATAGAGAAACACACTGCCCCAGGCAGCTGCTGCCATGTGGACACAAGCTCTGCTGCCCAGGAGGGTCCCGTAGTGCAGGGGTTTACAGATGGCAACGTAGCGATCATAGGCCATGACACTGAGGAGAGAAAACTCTGCTGCAGCATAGGAAAAAAAAAAAAAAAGAGCTGGGCAGTGCATCCCCAGAAGGAGATGACCCTGGTGTCCCACAGATAACTGGCCATGGCTTTGGGAAGAGTGGTGGAGATGGAGCCCAGGTCAAGAATAGCAAGGTTGAGGAGGAAGAAGTACATGGGGGTGTGGAGGCAGTGGTCACAGGCAATGGCAGTGATGATGAGGCCATTGCCCAGGAGGGCAGCCAGGTAGATGGCCAGGAAGAGCCAGAAGTGCAAGAGCCGCAGCTCCTTCTTGTTTGCATATGCCAGAAGGAGGAAGTGGGTGATGGAGCTGCTGTTGGACATTTGTTCATTCTGGGAAACCATTGAAAGAGAAGACATTGACAAGTTACGCCTGACTTGTTTGACCCCATCCTGTACAGTTTAAAAAAAAAAAATCTCCCAAAATGACTTTTTGTGGGATCAGGTTTGTGCTGCTGAGAGTTGGCACTTCCTTTCCAGGGGCAGAAATCCTTCTCCTTCTCTTTGCCTTTAGCCTGAACACTGCAGAGGCCTGAGGGACAAAAGGGCTCTCTGTGCCCTACTGCAGAGTCAGCAGAGCTGCTGGTGACCACCCAGGTGCCCTGTGCTTACACCTCTCTCTGTGGGAGAATGGTCTCCCTGACACCATCCTTGAAGAAGAAAATGACATTTTGTGAGTGTGGGAGAGCCTAGTTTCAAAGTCCATTTCTCCCGTCTGTTTTCCCTGTGCAGCTGAGCAGAGAGGGATGCAGAGAGGTGGCCTGGCTCTCTGCTGCCTGGGGCTGTCCCTGCTGGGAGCTGTCTCCCTGTCCCCAGGTCCCCTCCCTGTCCCTGCTCCCACAGCCCACCCACCCACCGTGTGCTCAGATCTGCCCTGTAGACCCCTCCTGGCAGCAGGGCAATACCCAGGGGAATCTCCCTGTTTGTGGGTCCTCAGGAGTAGATAAGGTAAAGCCTGACGCTGCAGGCAAAGGCGATGATGGTGCTGTCTGTAGGGAGAGGAGTGGGGGAAGACATGTTATGAGGGTTCTGGCAGATCTCTTGATCCATCACTGTAACAGTTCAGGGAGGGCTTTTCCCTATTCGCCTAGGAGAAATCTGTAGCACACAAAAATGAAACGTTTTCTTCTTTAAGGATTGAGCTTGCATTGAACTTGCTCTTGAAATGCTGCTTCTGCCCATGTTCTGGGGATGATCTGGAGCTGCCAGCAGCCCTGACCCCTGTAGTACCCTCTTGAATGCCGTAGGATCCTTCCCTGACAGCAGTTGCACCTTCCACCTACAGCTTTTCCCCACATTGCTGTGGGGAGCTCCCCGGGCAACCTGAGAGCTGGCCCTGGCAGCAGCAAAGTCCCTGCCCTGGCAAACAGACCGCTGAGGTGCAGGGACTCTGCTCTGAAGGAAAGCCCTGGGCATCCCTGGATTCACTCCCAGCTTCAAATGCTCTCAGCTATCTCCGGCAGAAGGCAGCCTTCAGCCCGTGTCCCTCTGATTGTGCAGCAGGGAAACCCTGCTCTGGAGCACATCCTCCTTCTCCACTCCAGAGAAGGTAGGAGAGCCATCCTGACAGGTCGTATCAGTCATGTAATGTGTACGCTCTAGAAGATCCATCCAAGATAGTCACCTTAACGTCCCTACACCCAGAGACTTACTGTGCCAAAAGATGTGAAGATTTGTCCATGAACAAGCTCAGAACTGTTCCCCCACTCCCCAGGCTCCGTTTATTCTCCCTGTGCCTCACTCCTCTGCCCTGGGTACCTGCAGGCAGTGCCCTCAGCCCTGCTGCGCTTGGCAGAGGAGCTCTTGCTGGGCAGAGCTGTGTCTCTGCAGCACTGCCCCATGGCCAGGAGCTCCCTCCATCCCAGCAGCCCGGCCCAGCTCAGCAGCAGAGGAACAGCCCAAGATGTCACCTTCCCTGCACCGTGTGGGCTCCCTGGAGGTGTCCCTGGGGCTCCAGGGGAACCTGCTGGGACACAGGCTGGTGCAATCACTTGGTTTTGCTCTCTCATCTCTGGAGAGACACTTCTTTCCTGCCGTGTCATTTCTCCCATTCCAAAAAGAGTGAGGCCCACGAGTCCCCTTATCATTGTCCCATCTTCAGAGAGGACACCCAGACAGGGACAGGGAATGAGCTCATCTGTCATTGCTGAGGGATGGGATTGACTGAGGGTGGGAAATTCCTTTGCCAAACTTCAACAACACAAGGTGCCCACGTCTAGGAGAAGTGAACCCGTAACTGTCCTGATGTCCAGGGCAGCCCAGAGAGGGATTGAGCTGACCTTATAGAGTCGTGTGGCACAGGGACAGCTGAGTCTCTCTCTCTTTGGCAGTTGTCTCCTCTGCATCCCTTCCATTGCCTCACCTCCTTCAGGGCAGCTGAATCTTCATTTCAGTCACCAATTCAGGCCTGTGGTGCTGTGGGAGGTGCCAGGGCTCTGCAGCACAACTGCCTGCACCAGCCATGGACAGCACAGGTCCTGGCCAGGAACCATGTCCCCATTCAGACCAGCTGTGTGACAGCCATCACCCAGGGCATCTCAGAGAGAGTCGGGGCCTTTGGGCCAGTGACTGAATCCCACCACTGCAGTGACACAAGGGCTCTCCCTTCTCTAGTATCCCAGCAGATGCTGGGCAGGGCATGAACACCAAGGACATCACACCAGGGTCTCCACTCCTATTCCTTCACCCTCAAACTCTGCTGGTTCTTCTCTCCTCCAGTGTTCAAGCATCCCCTTGATGACACAACAATGGATCAGGCGAATGATTTCCACAGTGTGTCTGTATCACAGGATATCCACCCCAAGGACATTTTCAGCATCATCTCTTCCTGCCTGAGATCAGCTTCACCTCCCCCACAGGCCCACAGGGCTGCAGAGACACAACTGTCAGCAAACCCCTCTCCTGTTCCAACAGCAGAGTCCAGTTCTGTTTCTCTTTGGGCATGGGGTGAGCAGGGTTTGCTCTCCTTGTGGGCGTTTAATTTCTTCTTCACATGTCCATCTGCCTTTCACTCCAATACGTCTCTGGTATCAAGCAGAGCCTTTGCACATTTGAAGTCTTGTGGGCTTGAAAACAGGCTTCTACTCTCAGCCCAGATGTGCCCCAGCTGAGGTGCTGCAGCCCAGACGTGTCCCAGTGCCCTCAACCTGGGGCACAGAGAGGAGGAGCTGGAGCTGTGTGTGCAACTTCTTCCTTCTGCTTGGAGGGAATAACAGCTGAGGGGTGTTGGGACAGCTCACAT
>JAHREE010148940.1:0-10090 GCA_033628505.1 Tringa tobata | reverse complement strand
GATTCAGCCGGAATCCTGATGGTCAAGCTAGAGGCACATCTCCTACCCGTTTGGTTTTTGGAATGGCGGGATGTTCACTCCAGGGCTGTATTTGAATACTGTAAAATCTCACTGGGCTTAATGCTGGCAACAGCAAAGCCTTGACTTGCATCCTGGGGGACATGACAGAATGTGTTTCTACAGATTTCACTTCTCTAAAACTAACTTCCCACTCGCTCCTTATGAAAAAAAAAAAACCTTTCAAGGTTTGGGTTGTTCTTCCCCTTTGGGGGTGATGCATCTTGCTGTAGCCAAAGGATGTACCAGTACATACTGTGGTGCCCTTTCCTGTTTCCTTTCCTTTGGGAAGTGAGATATAGATGCTTCTCTTTTGAGAGGGGAAACCCTTTCTGGTGGCTCAAGAGAAAAATCTTTTTGTATTATTTCATAAGCTGCCTCATTTAGACTTGAATCTCTTACACTCATGATTTTAAAGAGAGGTCTCTGAAAGGAACAGTTATCTCCTGCAGAGACTGTTGATGTGGATAGTGGTTTCTGGGACTGCCAGACTACAGTTATCTTGATCCCATTCCACTGGCTTTAAGAATTCATCATTGCATTTGATGGAAAAATAAACCTATTCCTGGCAACCGCAGAGCTGTTGCTAGCAGATCTGTGGAAATCTTTAGTCTCTGACAAGAAAAGCTTATCAGAGTGGTATCTGAAGTGTTATCTAGAGCTGATGGATTATTATTATTTTTTTTCCCTCCCGTGGCTCTGGAGTCACTGCTTGTATGAAGGACTCTGAAGTCAGCACAGGGGTAATTGTGTGGGAGCGCTGCTTTGAGTCACGGCTGGTGTAGCTGAACCTCTGCACTGTCAGAGGGAGTTCAGCAGTAGCCCAAACAGTTGAATTGCACAGTCCGTAGGTACATTTATTTCTTTCTTTTCTTGCCCTCTTGGGAATAATCCTGTGATTGTGCTCCACTGAGACTCCGTAGTTGAGCAGGAATCGGAGTAACACTGGGTGTGCTCACCCCCAGTGCTGGGCACCAGGATGGGGAGGAGATTGTGAAACCTTATGTATGTTAAAAAACCCAAAACATTTATGTGTTGAAGTGATAAGCCTTCTGTTCATCTGGAGTGAATGTTCATACAAGCTGCTTGCTTTGAAGAACTTGGTCTTGCTGACTGTATAGCTTTGGAGTTAGTTTGTGGGCTGAAGTGAACAGGGGTGAGATGCTGTGACTTGGGTGGGGGTTACAGAATGGCTTTCCTAGAGCAGGCTTTTGTGTGAGCTGGACAGGATGTGACCCTGGGCTGTTCTAAGGGATTGTAGCAACTTTGACCTGGTGAAAATGGCTTTATCTGCTTTGGGTGAGACTTTTTTTTTTTTTTTTTTTGTGGTTATGTATGGAACATAGTTTTTCAACCAGTGATTTCTTAAAAATTGCTATTCTGTTTGAATTGTGTAGGACACCTGATGATCTCTCAAGGCAAATTGTGGCCCTGCAGCAGAGGGAGATTGTGCTGAAAGAGCAGAACTCCACCATCACAAACAGGTAAGTGATACCGGTAGAGTCTTGCTACCAGCATCCACTGCTATATTAAAGCATATATAAAGAAGACAGACTGCAGCCCCAGAGGATGGCTTTTTAGATTTCCCTGCTGCTCTGTGGAACCTTCTATGCTATCACTGTCTTTCCTGTGTTGATGAAGAGCTTTTTGCTTACTTAAATCCTTGCAGGAAGGAAAAGATGAAGAACTGTGGGAGGATGTGATGAAGAGTTTATCCAGGTTCAGTTTATGTGCTAAAGTGTTTGAAAGGGGAAGGAAGCTGCTTTCCCTGACCATTTCACCTGGAAAGGGAATACCACAGCAAAATGCAGTAGTCATCTGGGTATGGGAAGGGATTAAGAGCCCTGAGAACTGTGATTTGACTACTTGGAGGACCAGTTTGTATAGATGGTGGTGGAAAAGGATGTTTTGGTGGCAAAGTACTGCTATGCTTTGGGAGGAGCAGTCTGTTTATGGAGTGAGACGTGTATTTGAAGCTAGAGGGTGTTTAAGCCTTTGCCCTGGTGTGGGAGTGAATATCTAATAGGGGAAATGAATTTCCCTGCCAGAGCTTAACTTTCCAGACTACATTGGTTACACACAGCATTTCGTAACGTGCTTCTGTAGCGTGGCAGAAAACACTTCTCATCTCAGTGCACATATTCTTGCTTCTCACCCTGTTTTCTTTCCTCACATTAGGAACCATTGTCTGTTCTTGTTAAGAAAAACAATACTTCTCTCTTTCAAAAAGGCTCTTGGCCTGGTTGCATTACCAAGGTGTTAGCTGACTTCTCTAAGCAAGAGAAGCGTGGAGAATTTCAACCTTCAGTTTAAAGATGGTGAATGTAAAGCAGTCAAGCGCTGTGTCATGGAGCACCAGCCAAGCACTCTCCCTTTGTCTCAGGCTGCATTTGCTGATGTGTCTCCTGAGGGATGTGGGAGATTTTGGTTCAGGACATGATGGTGTTCTGGGCTCCGCCTTCAGGATTCAAGCTGGGTGTTAAAAGCTTGGTGTGGGCTGCTCTTAATGAAACAGTTTAGTCAGTTGTAAAATTGTTAGCCAAGTGTAAATTCCCCTGAGTGCAGGCGGCCAAATTGTTCTGTGGTTTTTGCTAAGAAGTTTAAAAGGGGGGGGAAAATATCTCAGCAATATAAAGAATACATTTCCTATATTAAAAATAAACCAATCAAACCCTCAAACCCACAATTGATCAAATGATCAAGTAAAAGAACAATGGTAATATTTGAGTTATTGATTTTTTTATTTTTTTTTTCAGGCTGCTTCTCTCAGCCTGTCAGAGAAAGGCTTTTCTAAATTTATTACTGGCCACAGGGAATCATCTGTTGAAAAAGCAGCTTTTTGGTAGTGCCTATTCATGCTGGATGTAATTGTGCCAATTTAGTTTAAAAGTAAAAACATGATTAAGATTACTTTTTGATTTCAAGTGAAATGGGCTGTAAAGCTGCTTAAATTAAAATTCTAACATTTTCTTGATGCAATGCTGTGTGTCATTTCCAAAACGGATAATTTTGGCTTTCTTCTGTCACATACCTTATTCTGTCTTAAAATGTAGGCAATGAGATACATTTTTAAAAACCTTTCATTACAGATGATTTGAAAGTTCCCAGGAGAAGGTCTTGAGTCTTTGGAAATAAAACCTTGTTAAGGAAGCAAACCTAATTTTCTCTTTTCCCTGAATGACATCCAGATTTAGCTGATGGTCTTCTCTTTTATTTATTTCATAATTGTGTTCGGAATGGTCTGTGCATTAGATAAACTTAATATGTGACCGTGACTCCCTCTAGTGATTGAGCCCAGCACTTATTCTACTTTCTATTGTGTTTTTCAGCTACAAGTTCTTTTAGTTGAAATGTCTTCAGTACCGATAGTGCTACGTTTGGTTTGTAGAGCCGGTGGTTGTGTGAGTATAGAGCAATGTGTGGTACAAAGACACAAGAAATTTTGCCTACCCTGAGAAGCTTTGATTAATTTGCTCCATTAAAATTAATGATGCCTAAGAAAACGTCAGAAGTTGTCATTTGAACTTATTTTTTTGGCAACGACGTGGAGAATCGCAGATAGCCCTGGCTTGCCTGTTGCTACAGCGCAAAATTGAGTTTAGCAGAAGAGGTTTGAGGGTGGTGTTGGAGATGGGGGTGTGACCCTCTTCCCTAAACGGCTGATCCCTAACCGGCCTCTCTGGGCTGAGTGGCTGTTTGGGCGTCTCTGGCAGGAGAGTGCCTGCAAGGGTTTTCCTCCGGCTGGTTATTCTTCCTCTCGCTCTTTACACTGCAGTCTCCTTACTGTTTGTTATTCCCAGCGATGGTACCTTTCCCCCACTGTTTAGTGACTGTGACAGACACTTGCCAGCTTCTATCTGCCTCACAACCTGACAAATAGTCCCCAGTTTCTCTTCGACAAGAGGAGACGCTTGGTAGCGAAGCAGGAGTTAATCGCTAATGTAGCGGAATATGAGCAGGATTGACTTCAGGAAACAAACCAGGCATGGAAAAGGTATCACAAGGGGACGATTCGCTGTGTAAGGTCCCATCCATTTCTGTAAAACTGGAGACAGATCTGTCTCAACTGCTTCTTAGTGTCCCTTAGATGATCCGGAATGGAGAATTATGGTACACAAACACACTGGTAACAACATTTTCCAAATGGCATATGGCTTCCCTAAACAGACTGTATTTATTTTGTCTCATTCTTCCATTCTTGAACTGCTTCTGTTTATTACTGTATATTTTTTGGTTTGTTTTTAGAGCCAGTGTTTCTGTTATTAAAAAGGCAATATATGTCATCACACCACAAAAAGGCTACATCCCTATAAATCATCCTTTGCCTTGATGTTCAGGGATCTGAAGCACAATCTGTGTTCCGCGTAACCTGCGCAATTGCCGGTGTCTCAAGGCCTCCCAGAGATCAAATGCTGATGCATTTGATGATGCATCTCCCAGGGTGTTTTTTTGCCATATCGCTCAGATTGGGTGTTTTTAGACACAGAACCACAGGACTGAATTTTCCAAACAGTGGGTTTAAATCAATTTCTTTGAGCGGTGATTACTTACATGTTTGAGTTGTGCAGACTCCCTCGGGGCTTGCTGTTTCTGCTGGGGAGGAAAACCTTTCTGCGGTGCCAGCGTGGGGAAAGAGGAGGGGGTCACTCTTGTACTGAACACATCACCAGCAACTCGCTTCTCTTCCCAACGGCAGGATGGCTGAGTGAAGTCACTGAAAGCGCCATTAATAGCGCGTGATGGAATCTCACTGCTCTTCTGGAGTGTGTTGCTACAAGTTGTGTAAATAGAGTAAATTATACTTTCAGCAGTAACAGCGGGAAGTAGCATAGAGCTCTCTAACTGCAGAACAAAGATAACAATCCAAAGGTTTAAAGGCTCAAAAGAAGATTGCTTAGGGCCACTTTGATAGCATGAAGTGTATGTGCTCTGCTGTTCTGGAAAAGGTAATGAAAGCTGTTTTATTAGTGGGTCGTTTTAACCATGCAGCCATCGTTAGTTTACACACGTTTTCCCCCAGAGTGTGAATGCTACAGGCGTGGGATGTTGTACTGTACTTTTTCAGCAAGAGGTGATGGTTGTAGCTTGTAATATGGTAAGTCAGCCAAGCAGTTTATAAGCTTTTCTCTTATGGAAAAATGATGTAGTCGTTACTCTATCTTTTTTTTTTTAAGTGAGAAAAGCTGTATATTTATTTTTCCAGGATCCAATCTGCATATTTGACGTCTCCGGAGAGATTTCCTAAAACAATCCTGGCAAAGCATTCTAGAATTTGAAATGCAGGGGAAAGCTTCCCTTCTAATCAGTGTTGTCCTCTGGCACTGCTTACAGTTTGATCTTTGCTTCAGTTCTGAAAAACAGGCTATGAAAATACACCTTTTTTTTTTTTGCTTACTTGTGGTCCCTCCCAAAGTGATCATTTCTTTTATACTTTTGCTCTTGTTGTCTAAGTGTAATATTGACTTCGGACCGTTGAGGTATCTTGTAGGAAGTCAAATACAAGGAAACACATACTGAGGAGGGTGAAGGACACAAAGGGAAACAGAAGAGGAGTAAATCTTTGGTTGTGGTGTTGGGATCCTGGAGCTGACGGCTTATTCTCATCCCCTCGTGTCAGAAACCCAGCCGTGTGTTTTGACATATAGTTTCATATGTGAAAAGGGATACATTGAATAATATTTTCTTTCTCCAAGTGCTCATAGAGTTGTGTTAAGAGGCATGGTTGTTTACCACCTTTATTCGTATAAATCACATAAAGCTGATTTACCCAAACAACCTGCTGTCTGTGTTAGCACTTAAAAATGAAATAAAAACCTAAACCATTGAAGGTTGGGGAATGGAGATTGCAAACTGAACAGAAAATGCTTTGGAGTTGGGCAGCAGGGATTTTTTTTTTTAAATAAATAAAACAATGAATAAGTGATGATAAGCTCAGAACCGTCCATCTCTGTAAGTGCTGTTAGCTCAGAAGTGTGTCGTAAATCTATTGCCCATCTTCTCTTTTCCTTGGATGTCCCAAGGAGTGTCAGTCACAAATATAAATAGAGCCCTTTAGACTCCTACCCCTAATCTTCTGGAAAGTTGGACAGAAGTTTAATTACAGTGAAATGTCTTTTATCTGACAGAGGGAGAAGTGCTAGCTTTTTGATGGGCTTTATGAGTTATTTTGTGATCAAAAAAAGCACTTAATGTCTAATATAGGACAAGGTAGGAATCTTTTTTTTCTTCTCTTGTTCATCTATATGGCACATTGTGCCTTGATTTATATGTGGAGCTGTGTGTGTACCTAATACCAGACAAATGTTTATTCACGCTGCTTCGGGGCAATATTAACTGCTGACAGGTTCTGCATTCATTTATGGAGTAATATTATGAAGAAATGACTAGTAGGTATTGCTTTTTCTTTTCTCCAAAATGGATCTTTCATGCATTTTTATACCAGAAGGTGGTTGATAGTGTCCCATTAAGTGACCAATCTGCTCTCTCTCAATAAACATATTCAACTAGTAATCTTCTAGAGCAACATCTGGTTATTTGTGGCTCTAATTCAGTAGATACAAAGCTTTTCCAATGTTTTTCTTCTGTTGTATAGTTAATCCTTCGCAGAAAATAGGAAGGAAAAAAAAAATTAATGTAGCCAAGACATTGACTTCTGCTTCTAATTCTAAAAACATGGGGTTTTGCCCAGACCTTTGCTTTTCATGATTGTGCTGTTTTTAGTCTGATTTCCTGAGGAAGTGAGGCTTATTACTGTGCTTTGTGTGTGCATGTAGATGAGATTGTGCCTACCCTCCACTTCTGAACTTGCTTGTTGTGTTCTGTCAAGTTTGACAGATGGCAGAGGTCTTCAAAATGATAAATTCCAGCAAATGGAAGGAAAACAGATCGCCAGCTCCACGAGATACATCCTGTTGGTGCAGCTGGGCTTGAGTCAATATTCACCTTTGGAGAAAGAAATCCATAGGAAACCAGGCAACTTTTGGTTTTTGAAGCTTATGGAACTAGTCTCTTTTCTGTTTGAAAGGAAATACAGAGAAAAAGCCTAAAGAACAGCCTACGGGGGACAGACACAGCTGTAACTGTACCATCTCTTCTGCCTGGAGCTCTGTGGAAACTGCATAGTGCAAACCCAGTAAAAATATTAGTTTCTTACATTATATTTGACTGTTCTTCTTGGAGAACATTGAAGGAGAATCTGTAGAATCCCTCTGATTGCTTTTAATGATTAAAAGAAAAAAAGGTAGAAGCTATTTAACTCTGTTCTTAAATTTTTCTTGTTCCAGGATTGACCCTTGTTGTTCCTCCTTGTCCCTGATGTTTATGTAGCTTCTTATTACTAGAAGAAGCAGTAGCTTTGATTTGCTAGTGCTCTGGAGATGCTGATTCAGCGTTCCCTTGGGCTGTAGGAGTGTGTATTATTAACCAGAAAAAGGTGTAAAAATAATCAGTTAATTTGATAGGAAACGTAGACTGTTCTTGATGATGTGTTGTACAGCAGACACTCCATGTTTCCACATGGAGCTGCATTCTAGAAGTCATGGAAGGAGAAGTCTGCCGTTTGTTCTATACGTGGCTCGCATCTGTGCTATAAATATTTCTCTTCCGTGAGACTAAAATTCCTAAAAATCCTAGATGAAATAGATGTATGCTAATACTGGTCTAGAGTTCTCGGAAACTAGGATGAATATTTAGAATTACTGAAGTAATTTGAAGCCAAACCTTATTATCTCTTTTCATTATTCGTATTCTTTCCTTTTTAGCAGAGAGATGCTATGATCAAATTAATGATTTACGTGATGAGCCAAAGGACGAGTGCCCCACATCCATATTAATTTGTGTTATGAATACAAAGGGAGAAATTATAATCTCAGCTCTGCAGTAGGCAGCAGAACAAAAATACTCTACTTTGAAAACCAGTACTCTATTATGTAAAATATTGAATTCAGCTCTGGGAATTACAGTGATTGAAGATTTCCAGCGCTTGGGGATTCGTCTCTTATTGCCTCTGCAACGTGGCATTAAGCCTCGAAAAACTTTATAGGGGTTGGAAACGAGGAGGGCCTTTCAGTTGGGTAATATCTTTCCAATCAGTGTTGAAGCCGTAGGGATGGTCCCGTGGATGAGGCAGAAGAACGTGGCCTGGGAAGTCTGGGCTCAGTGGCTGGAGAAGCTTTGTGTTTGCTGGGGTCCAGCTGAGTCGCTCAATGCAGGGACTGGAGTTCCTTATCTTCTCAGACATGGATCCAGGAGACCACGTGAGGGAGAACAAACCCCTCTGCTCCATACACCCTCTCTAGTCTGCACCTAATTATTTTCAAGACAAATAAAATACATTAATTCCTATCAATATGTACCCGTTAAGATGTTTTTATTCCCTTCTCTCCCAAAAGCCATGGTATGCATTTCTTTTTATATACTATCTTAAAATCTTAGCACTGGCCATGGCTCTTGAACCTGGCCTTTGAAGTTTGTTGTCCACAGTCAAATAAGGTTGTTTATAACTGTTTTGTCTCTTAATTCACAATGCTAGAACTGCATTATAGTTTTCTTGAGCCAGACTGGTGGCAAAATGAACTTCTGTCTATTTTGTAATAACAGGGGTATCAGAAACTGGGAATTTTTGCGAAGTATTTCAGGGTAGAGAGCTTTGGGGAGAGCAGGGATGGGCAGAGTGCGCGGAGGCGCTTTCCCAGGGTAACTGTGAGTTCTGTAGGATTTTGTGACCGCTGTGGGGTAGCGTCAGTTCAAATACTGCACGGAGTAGGGTCAGGTCTGAAAACCAGCTTGTCGTGGCTGAGATGTCTCGATCCGTTGGTCTCATCTGCACGTAAACTTTGGCTCTGGCTAATCGTTTAACAATTTCTCATCTGAATCACGTCAGCTCTGCTGCGTGACTTCTTCAGCCTCCTCTTATTGCTATTTTCATTATGTATTTTCATTTTAATATTCTCTGCATCTGCTCATATTAACATGTGAACCTATAGACTGTGGCGCAAGAGTCAATGGAGGAAATACTGTGAGTATATAGCTGTTTTGGGGGGAGGGCATTTTTATTTATAAATATTTTCTTAATGCCAAAGTTGTATCATCTATACAAAAGGCATGCTGCTCGAAAAGTTTAGTCAAAACGAAAAAGTAAGCTGCCTTGTCTTTTTTTGCTGTGTAAGGAAAAACATGTCATAAATTGCAGTCAACTCCCCCTCCCCTCAAAAAAAAAAAAGCAGCTTTCTTTTGCTGCTCTGAAAGTTAAATGACTAATGTGCATAATTTATTTGAGCATCTGTGCTAAAAACTTGCATACCAAGTTTTAGTTCAATGTGATCAACAATGGCGAAAATTAGGATTTATCATGGAAATGCTGACGGATGTGAACATGTGTAGGCTAAACCGGTGCCTGACAAACCTTCTTATTGTGCAATGCTAATGGTGAAATACAGCTCTTTTTTTTTTTCTGCCGTAATTGCATGTGTTGTCCCCCCTCTCCCCCCCGCCTTGTCTGCTTAATTTTCTCCTTTTCAAATTTGGTGGGGTTTAGTTGCACTTCCTATTTGGATTCCTGCTTTTTCTAGAGTCTGCAGAAAACCTCTGAAGTTGTCTTGTGTCTAAGGGTAAGGTTCCCCGTGCTTTCGGGGTGGTGATGGGAGGATGATGAGGATGATGATGGCATCCTGCTGCCCTGGCGCTGCCGCTCTGCAGTACCGGCCTGGGAACGGAAGATGGTGCCGGCAGCCTTGGCTGCTGCTCTGCCTTCCCTCCCCTCCTCCTCCTCCTCTTGCACAGCCAGGGTGCTGTCACCAGGATTATAAATTCTGCAGCCAATTAGCTAAAAAATGTTACAAGTGAAAGGAAAGAAAGGAAAAGCTGCCGAGTATTTTGATGGGAATGTGCCTGTCTCAGAAACCCTTCCCGTGGAGAGCTCGGATGCCGCCTTTCTGGGAAGCATCAGATGCTTTTGAGGCATCTGGTTGAGGCAGGAGTAGCTGGTTTGGAGGAGAGAAGCCCAGGGAAACAAGGCAAGGCCTCCTTAGGAAAT
>JAHREE010148939.1:0-10974 GCA_033628505.1 Tringa tobata | reverse complement strand
AAGCTGCAACCCTTTGAGGATGATTTGTCAGGAAGTGTAGTGACAGGACAAGGGGTAATGGTTTTAAATTGGAAGAGGGGCGATTTAGACCGGATATTAGGAAGAAATTCTTTACTGTGGGGGTGGTGAGGCACTGGAACAGGTTGCCCAAGGAAGTTGTGGATGCCCCATCCCTGGAAGTGTTTAAGGCCAGGCTGGATGGAGCTTTGAGCAACCTGGTCTGGTGGGAGGTGTCCCTGCCCATGGCAGGGGGGTTGGAACTTGATGATCTTTAAGGTCACTTCTGACTCTAACCATTCTATGGTTCTACGATTCCCAGCAGTGCAGCTAAGGTAACACAGAGAATAGGGAATAATGGAGCAGGAACTGGATTTTCTGTGGGAAGGCATAGAGATAGGGCAGTTTTCTGTCAAGAACAGATCTCATCAGGCTCCCAGACCCACAGTGTCTCCTGTGTTTCTGCAAGAGATCTGCCCTTCTTGCTGTTCCTCCAATTCCTGAGAAACAGCACGTCCTGCTGCAGCTCTTGGCTGCCCCCAGAGAGTTGGAACTGTCTCTGGTTAAGATGATGGTGGTAAAATGGCCCGTGGGGTGCATAAAAAAAGGGTTGAGTTTGATAGCAGCTTTTGTAGCTGTGTTGTCTTAGACTGTAATAGGAGAATGTTTTATGGACACCGCTTATGCGAGTTGTATGGCAGTAGGACAGGAATGGTGCTTTTTTAAGGGGGGTGAGCCTTGGACTTCCATCTGTTTATAGACTGATGTGCTGGTTTGAAAAAAGCAGTTCAATCTTCAATGGGATACAATAAGCAAATGCGAGTTTTTTAACTTAGGGCTATATTGTTCAATGCACCTTCTGTGAGTTCTCGTTCTGCCACTTTTGGACCCCACTGTTTGTGGTATTTCTGCAGTCACCCTGAGCATTTTACAGGATGTGGAGGTAGCTGCTAGAGGGGTAATGTTTGCTTTGGAAGAAACATATTTTTAAAATAAGTTTCTCTCCTAGATTTTAAGCCATCTAAATAATTATTTTCTTAGAGATGGATTTTTTTCGCCCCTATAGCATTCCTGCTTGAATTTATTTTCTGTGAAAGAGAGAGAGACTTTTCAGGTCTAAGAATATTGCCTTGGAAATTGGTTCATTTGCAGTTAGGGCTAAAGAGATTATTTTGACTTTTCAATCCCTCATTCTGGGGGGAATTTCTCTCCTCCACAGAGATGGAGCACTGTGCCTTATACACTATTTCATTTATGTCTACACAAGCTGCTATGGCTGATTGTGCTAGTGCCGTGAATCCACTACCCACCTTTATAGGGAAGCCTTTAGCTTTTGGGACCCATCCAGCCTAACCTTTGAAGCTTGGATTTGAGGTGAACATCCTAGCATGAGGTTAATCCCTGTCTCTAGACAGCTTTCAGTCCTTACTCTCTCTGCAGTAGTCACAATTTTCCTGGCGTACTGTGGGTCTGAGTGCAGGAAATCTGCCAACAGCAATGTCACAACCACCTCCCTGGCTCTCTCCCTTTCTGAATGTAAATTCTTCTCTTTCAGCACTAAGAAAGACTTTTAAAAGGGAGATAGGAAACCTGAAAACAGGTTCCTAGAAGGTATCTATCTCATCAGATAACCAGGCTGTAGTGAGGTCTTTTTAATGCAAGCTGGAAAACACTTTGAAAATACTTTATTAAGCATCACTATCTCTGAATGCAAGGACTGTGTGTGTGTGGAGACTACGTGGTGAGAACTTGCCAAGAAGTGATTGTCCTTCACCATGGCCCACCACATATTCCTGACTGGCAGCAGACTCCTGGATAATCCAGGGACTTGAGGGAAGTGTAAGATTGTTGGGATGTTCCAGCAGCTTTGGAAAGTTGTGCAAATAAGCAATACCCTTCCATATCTTCCTAAGAGTATGTGATGTAAAACATATATATATAAAATCTAATAATGTATAGAACTGTTTTGAATTAATGTAAATTGTGATCATTGTTCTGATGCTCATTCTTTAAAAGAAGTTCAGAGAGATATTTTAAAAAATAATTTGTGGCTTAAAAAATTCACCTACCCTGTTAATAGACTGTGTCAGATTTCACATCAGAGAATAGAAAAATTCAGCAAAGTTTGTACTGGAAATATGATTAATTTTTTTAACTATGAGTGTAATAATTCAAATATCTTAAAGGAAGAAGTGGCAGATTTGCCACCAGGAGAGTGTTTAAATCAATGGGGGATGTCTCCTGAAGACAAAGACTCAAAAAGTGAAATTCCAGTTGTTGTTCTGTTAGAGAGAAAATCAGAAAAAAAAAATTAAGTATCTTTTCTGTCCTTGATCCTTTATAAGGTCTATAAACATCTGCTTCCTCGATCTGCAAAAATTTCAAGGACTTTGAAAATTTTTTGTAAAACAAAATATTGTAAACTATTATAGTTCTGTGATAAACCTAAAGATTTTAGAGTTTTGAAAGCATTTTCTTTAGCTCTCTGCATCTTCCCTATTTATGTGTATTTTCCCCTTACATGAAATTCTTTTTATAACTCAAGTCTTTTATATTGTTCTTTTGTGCCCTTTCTACACTGTAATCATTTCTTCATCATAATTCTCTCGTTGCTATGTGATGTTCCACTACTCATGTTTTTCTTTGATTTAGCTGTTGGTATTGTTTTAACTCTTTATTTTCTGTGCTTGCCAGTACTTTTCAGTAAATACATAAAAAAGAGAATAGACTGCATTTTCTCAAGTAACAAGAAAGATTCATTGTTAAATACTGAATGAATTGCAATTGCACTTAGAGCTGTAAAGAACAACTGTGCTCACCTGCACAGTCTAACTTGGCTTAACGTAGTCAAGTCTTCCTGAAATAGCCCCTTTTCCTCTCAGCCAACTGAAGCACTCTGCTTTGGCAGAATTAGAGAGGGAATTACTTGGGTCAGTTTAGACAAGGCTGTTGACAGCACACTAGCAGCAGGGCTTTGACTTTACATTTCAGAACTCGCTCTGTGAAATGCATTCAGTGAAATATGACGATAGCTGAAGCTTATTACTTGGAAAAGCCAATAAAGTGGTAGATTTTCAGCCACGGGGCTTGGCTGCGTGAGTTGCAGCTGGGCTAAACCCCTTATTCCTGCAAAAGTTTCTGAGAAACTCAATTTTGACTGAATTTTCTGATCATAGGAGAGTTTGCAGTGGGAAGCAGCCTTCCCGGAAGGCCCTGTGGAGCTGCTGCAGATCTGCAGCCGTGGGGCTGCACGTGGGGGCTGCAGGTACCCTGCAGTTCTGAGCATGGCTGGGATCACAATTGCCTTACAGATAATCACAGGTCTTCATCACGTCTCTTGCTGATCACACTGATGGTTACCAGCGATCCAACTATTACTGACTTAACAGCCACAACGTACATTAACTAGCCTGCGTGGATTTAGGCATATTCCTTCCCTATTTGTCTCCTCAGAATAGTCTCATTGGTTTCTACACCAGTTGGGAGCATTGAGGAGGGCAAGTGGGAATCACTGGCCCCACTAGACTTTCCTTCTTCCTTGTTTGGAACAGGATGCCACCACAGAGCACCACAATTTTAGTTCTCTGCTAAACACTCTTGCTGAGGACTCCCAACAGCGGGTTCAATTTGCAGAGGCAGAGCTCTAATGCAGAATCAAACCTGCTTGAACTGCAGACAGAGAAGCCTGCAAAGGAACAGCATACAAAACGTGGAGGCTACTCAAGAATATAATTGAATTCCTGGAGGAGAAATCAAAAACCACATCAGATATTAGCCTACGCATCTCTGAAAGGCAGCTCCCCACATGCCTTTTTGTGGGTTAGATTTGCCAGGTCAGAAAACTCTCCTGAAATTCCAATTGAAATTGTGACAGACAAACTCCCTGTCCTCAAGAGCAGCCCCCAAACCACTGCTGTATCAGCTTTACACTAATTGCTTTACTGATGCTTGCTTAGGCTAATGAATACTAAATATTGCAGAGGATTCCTGTTGCACTCAGCAGACTGGTTTGAAAACTGTGCTTTGGAAACGAAGGGCAGCACCCACCTGCCTTGTCTGTGGGAGCAGAGCACCAGCTGTGCTCAGGAGGTATCTGAGGCTTCCCGTGACCTACCAAGGGATAGGAAGAAGTAGTAGGAGAATTTTAGAAAACCTAAAACATACTATTGCAAGTAGTAGCATTACGCTCCTCTGGAAACATAGTCTAGAAAAGGCAGTGCTGAGGACATAAAAAAGTAGAGCACTCAGGGCTGCCATCAAAGGGCTCTGCACTGACCAGCAGCTTTGTGACCAGTGAGCCAATAAGGAAGCAAATGGTATCTGAGAACCATTTTATCAGCTAATTATCAGGTGCTTATTTAACAGCTGTGTTCGGGAAGGGCAGACCACACCCAGCTCACCTGTATCCAATATGTTATTATGACAAACTCCTGTGCTCAGCTCCTGCTGGGTCAGGGGGGCTCTTTTCAGGGTAGTAGCCATTTCATTTAGCTGCTGAAAAGGGGACCTAAGCTCTTCTAACAGCATGGATCATACCTATTCACGCAGCACCTCTCTGAGTTACTAGTCCTTTTTTAACTTTCCTGCTGTAGGGCTCCCTTTTTCTTGGAGCCTTTTTTCCTAGTTTGCTTTTCCAAGGCTTGCCCTTTATATGTGGGAGAGCTGCCTAGCAGATGCTGGTTTGTAACTGGCTGTGTCTCTTCAGCTGGTGAGTACTGCTGAGCTTGATTCTTACTATTACAGAGGGTTAACGTGAGCTTTGAGCAGTTGCTTTTGCTTGGGGAACAGAGTACTGTGTTACTTTTGCTAGCAGTAAGCACACTTCAGTTTTTCCCTGTAATCCCATCATCTTCTTGTAGCTCTTCTTTTGTGTACAGAGACTGCGTGTTTCTTGCTGGAGTAGGTGACCTTGGCCCTGTGTGTCTGCTGCTGATAATGTACCTTTGGTTTGCTTGCTTAGTGTGAATTACCTTGGAATAATTGGGCTGACAGTTGCTTGGCAGGGAAAGTGCCTGTTGCTGCAGGACTTCTTTTGTAAACTTTGGCAGCATGAGAGCCGCGGTATGCACCCCAGCGCAGACAAAGGTTTCCACTATTACTGAATTTCTTCCTGTGAGTAAAAATGTATGAATGCTCTATGCATTGTGTTGTGCTGCCCAGTTAAAATAGCTGCAGAAGTGTGCCCTGACTTTGTCCATCTCTCTCCAGCTTCACTCTTTTCATGCACTCATTCACGGAGAGGCTTCTGAGAGTGCTGGGTGTTAGACTGGCAATTCTGCTATATCCCAGAGAGTTGCTTCTTGCTCAGCATACAGTACCTCTGAGTACTTCTAAACAACCAAATCAGTGTATGCATGAGCCTGTATGGAAACTATTTTGCATTTAATTGATGGGCAGGTTCTGGCAGTCACACTTGGCTCTAATTGTTATTTCTTTCGTAAGTTAATTTTCATTGTTTAAAAAGTGGCTTTAAATTTCAAGTTCCTGGAAATGTTTGTTTGCAGCAATTTCCTTCAAACATATATTATCCCAGCTGCGTTTGTGTTTCTTTTGTTTGGTTACAGAAACTCATAAATGTCTCTAAAAGTGAGCACTTGGACGCTGAAATACAGCAAGGCAGGGTGGAGAGATGGATCAGGCTAACAGAGGGTCTCCTTGTATAGTCACAGCTAATGTAGCAGAGCAGGTCAAATTAGGCCTCTTTCTCTGCTGTGTTTAAATACAACTTGCAATATTTCCCCACCATTTTCAGGCATTATTAGCACTCGCTGTATAAAGTATTAAACAGGCGCTCTCCGTTTATCCACATTAATGATTCAGTGCAAACTCCTGCCTTCCCATTAATATCCACTAACCTCATTCAGTGATAAAACTTGATTTAGTCCCCAAATTATCTCAGCACAAAATTTCTTGGAGCAGTACTGCCTAATAGTTCAGGGCTACGTGAGCTGTTATGATAGCCAAATAACAACAGTGGCAGCATCTTTTTTTTTTTGAGACTCAGTGGAAAAAAGAATCAATCCAGTGCATAAAGAGAGACACAAATAAATTGCTAAACAGTATAATCCAATGATACCATACATCTCAGAAATGAGTGCCTCGAAAATCAATAAAAATTGAAATTGAAAAGGGAAGAATTGTAGTTGTCTGGATGCAGGTGTGTTGAAGGAGTTTCAGGTGAAGGCACCAGCTGGCTGAGTGCCAGGGAATGGGAAGGGAGGTTGGCTCTGGACAAGGGGTATAGGGGGCATAGTACAGTAAGGAGAAGGTGATGCCCTCTGCAGTGGTGGGAGTTGTAGGGGGAACAGGAGAGGAAATAATGCTCCCTGGAATTTGGGGGGGCTGCTGCACCATTGCTTTTGCACCTTGACAGCTTTCTTCTATTTGGAGGCAGAGCAGACTGCTCAGTGCCTGGGCTCTTATCTGGGCTTTGCTTGAGTGGGAGGCTGAGGTAGTGGTTTTGGGGCATCTGTAGCTACAAAAAATCCTATTGTTGGGCCTAGGCTGTGTTTGTAGTGTTGTGGATCCTTATCTCCAGAGATAGTCTGTTGGACACCCCTTCCTTGTACCTGCGCTGGAGTTCACGTGGGGCACTGTGCCTTGGTGTGTGCTCTAGATGAAGTATATTCTGCTGGGGGCCATTGCTTTGCGGGTTTGTTGTGAAAGAACCCACTTTCCTGCCTTGCCCAATGGACTGACCCACGTCCCCAGGGACAGGTTTGAAGCTAATATAATGTGGATTTTGTTGCTTTGTTATTCTTCGCTTGACTTTCTTGTGGGCTGGTGGGTGCAGGTTTTGGTACTAAGACTGCTGAGTGGTAGGTGCTCAGGAACCCACCAGACTTCTTTTTTTTTTTTTTTTTTTTTCTGGTTTTGCATTTTTTTAAAAATGCCATTAAAATCCCAGTCTTCTTACAGAGCATGAGCAGACCCAAGCTGCGCTGCTTGCTAGCTCAGATCTGTTTTCTATCTGGCATGCTGTCCTTATTGCTCCCTTTGGAGTCTGCTGGCAGCAGATCAAGCATGGCTTGTCCTTCTTGGTTTGCAGCAACCTGCTGTCTCCAAAGGTTTGCGAGAACAGGAGGGCCATTGCCTCACTCTGGGAGCAGTTCCTCTATGCATCCTGTTAGACTTGCATGAATTTTAAAACAAACATGGAAAAAGGAAAAAAAAAAATAAAAAGGCAGAAATAAGTAGAGCAAGAAAGGGAAGATTGATACCTGCCAGTCACCTGGCAAGGGAATGAAGAACCAAATAATCTAGAGAGCAACTTGGACAGTCTGAGGCCAGTGATCCTGTTGAATTGAGTCTGCTGTCTCCCAAATGGTATAATTTAAAATCATTTGCTGCAGTTTTAGGCAAGAATTATTAAATGAATATTAATCAGTCATTAAATTCTCTAAAACTGCTTCTTCATTCTGGGCTGAATGAGGCCATTTAGCTGTGGCGTATTCAGCATATTAATGTCTCTGTGTGAGGGTTGTTTCCTCCCTGCGAGAGCCATGCGACGTGCTCAGCCCTGGTTGTGATGGCAGCCGTTTGGACCAGGTGGGTGCCTTTGGGGCTGGCTACTTGCAGTCTTCTCAGTTCCTACAGGTGAAAACTGACTGCAGTTTGATGAAGTATCAGCCCAGCCTCAACTCCAAGTCCCTCTCTACCTGCACGGAAGCCAGGACATTTCCAGTTAGGAAAGATTGGGTTGAAATGCTTTCCTTCTTCCTTTTCTATATGCCCCAGACCAGTGTTTATCTTGCCTTGCTCCTGGTGCATTCAGCTCCCAATCTTGATTCCTGTAGCAGGAAAAAATCTTGCCCACCTCCTGAGTCATGCAGAAGCTGAAATATTGAGGGGGAAACTGCAGACATCTTAATAGTGGGTGTATTTTTGCTGCCAAGACACCAAAGATATTGCTCATGAAGGAGCAGATGTTGATGGTTGTTTGGAAAATAATCCCTTTAAAAGAAGAGCATCCCTCTGGCTTGACCATTACCCTGTGCGTTTCTGCCATCTAGCATCGTGTCTGCTCTCTCCAGATGTAGGAGGCACCAGGTTGATTGTGAGGGGCACTGGGTGGGGAGTACTGGCTGTGGACCAGTGCTTCCCTATGTCCCTATGGGGACTGCCTGCCCACCCAAAGCCCTCTGAACTCTTCCCCTGCAACTTCTAATGCTTTCTTGGCCCTGGAGAAATGTGAGAGGCCTGAGCTGTTTACAGGAGAGTATTGACTAGGGCTGACTCTGAACCAAATGAATCATCTTCCCAGACCTGCTGCAGTCCTCTAATTCTTCTTTATGTGAATACTTTCTCCTCTTCCTATCTGTAACAGCAAAGATGGGAGAGAAAGGAAACTCCGGATGAATTCTTCATTCTTCCAGCCTCTTTTCCTCTCTAGGCTCTGGCAGTTGCGGATAAGCAACAAATGCTAGTTAAATTTCGGTGTGTATATAGTGACATCCCAGAACAGGTGCCTGGCCCTGTCTTAGGACTATGTGCCAGCATCATTGAAAATTGTAAGAAGGAAGAAATCTTCCCCCCCCGGCCCTTTTATTTGTGAGGATGATTTGTGGCAGGGGATCTGTAAACTGTTTGTCAGAGGGTATTCAGAAAGCAGCTCTTTCCAACTCATGCTTGAGAAGATCGGTCCATGTGAAGCATGCTCCCGTGGCTGTCACTGCTCTGTACTCACAGCCCTGGGGACAGGATACCCTGGGAGCTCTGCTGGCCGCAGGGCAGCCCACGCTGCCTACAACAGACATCCTGTTTCTGTGTGCTGTGTCCTCTTTGTGACACATCCATCATGTTCTTGTGCTCATCAAACCTGGCATGCCTGATTAAGCGAGGTGTTTGGTACTCCTATGGAGTACAAAAAAATAAATGGAAGAAGGTTCCTGATGCTCCACTGGTGACTTTGATGCCACAGAAAAGGGTATAAAACAAACTCCAGTGAGATGTGCAGACATAGAAGAAGAAGCTATGGAAGAGCTTTCTGGATATGTGGGACAGTTAGTGTTTGTGACATTGCCTAGATTGTGGCTAAAAACATTCCTTAGGCAAATTATTTTATTATTAGGCCTTACAGGTCCTTTATTACAGGGCTCACATATTGCTGACTAATTATCTCAGAAGGTGGTGTGGCTTGGTTTTGTGTGTGTTGTGGTTTTATTTTTTCTTTTTTTTTTTTTTTTTTCCCTCTTGCTGTTTAATAATAAGCAGGAGAAGGAACAAGGCTCCAAACTTTCTGGCATATGTCAAATGTATGTGTGTGCATGTGAATTTTATCTAATGGTAGTGGTGAGTTTTCACAAGCCTAATATTTCTGGAGAGGGTGTTTTGCATGGAGAACCATTACCCTTCTAATAGTTCTGGAGGTTATAAAAGGTGGAGCACTTAAAATAGTTTTTTAAACTAAAGAAGTCTCCTTTATATGTGTTTCACTGCGATTTTTTTTTTTCCTTATCAGCCCTTCCTTTTAATGATACATAGAGGGAATAAAGCAGAAAGAAACCACTAGGCCCATGCAAGAAAAAAAAAAATTAACACATTTGCTTGCTCTTGGGTCTAAAAAATAATGAATCATTAAACCTTGAAGTCACATTGACATTACCAAATGGGTTTAAAATCTGCTTGGGCCTGAGAAGCTGTAGAAAACCTGCCAAGTGACTAAAACAGATACTGATGGTGATGTAAGAAATTGGAAACATCTATTAAACAGACGCAGCTTTCCATTTCCTAAAAGTTATTGGTTGGGGCAGTGCAGCACTTCCCCCAGTGTGTATGTGCTGCGGGTGGACGGCCACAGGCAAAACCTAGTTAACTGAAAACATCACAATCAATAAAAAGCGCTATGTTTTCCATTTACTCCTGGTTTTTAGGGGTTTATTTTGTTGCAGCAGCAGAAGGCATCAGTTCAATATCAATTCACCTTCTGGGTGGGGAGAGGGATACAGACAGTGGCTTTTAATGCGTGATGAAGTTTGTGACAGCACTAAGCTTACGAAAATTTAGACCAAGTGCTGTTTGGTACAACGTGGGGCACTGGCTAATCCTGTGTTCGGTAAACAGGGAAAGCAGAGATCTGTTTTGATACCATGCTTTCTAGCCAGGAACAAGGACGGGGTTGTTTTCCATTTAATCCTTTCTCTTGTCAAATCACTGAATACCAGCTTTTCTTAGTGGCTGAATTGAAGCTCGACCTCTGATATGAGGGTGTCTTATTCACTGGAGGGGGTGCTTTGAGCTGAGGAAGGAATTTCATATCTGGGGCTGGGGGTGGTGGTGTTGTAGGTGAGGTGGAGCCATCACCTGTCTTGAGTATCCCCGTACTCTGGTGTGGTTCATGCCTGGTGTTTGGTGCTGTTCAATGCTGTTGTGTGCAGTTTTCTGTGGCCCTTCAGCTTTGGGAATGTCCTACAGCAAGGTTTGAGAGAAGCTGGCTGTGGTGCCCGCTAAACAGGCGTCTGTGTATAGTTGTTCTTCTCTGTGGTCCTCTTTTAAGAAAAACAACAGAAATCCTTCATGTGGGTGATGCATTTGCTTGCAATACTGTGCGTCGCCTAGTCAGTACGGCAGAACCGAGCTGGGGCCTGGTCGGTTGGGGGACATCTTCATTGACCTGCTTTTCTTGCTCAGACCCCTGGGAGGGGGCTGCCTGGGTGTGAGCTCCTCCAGTGTGCATGTTAAAGGTACTTATCTGCTGGCCACAGCTATTATGGCCTTCTCGTGACAGCCGACAGCTCTTCACGTGAGATAGTCTGTTTTGACCTTTTCCTTTCAGAAGCTGATTGCCAGTTTAGTTCTCCTTTTTTGCCCATTTGAGTTGGTAATGTGAGAAATGAGAACTGACAGTGCATTTTAAGTGCAAGCCCTGACAGAAATTGGGTATCTACACTACTTTGTGGAAAAGTTCCAGCTCGGAGCAAGAGGAGGAGCGCTGCCGTAATACTGACCTGGCTCTTGGGCTCTGCTTTTCAGAGGAAA
>JAHREE010148936.1:42014-54589 GCA_033628505.1 Tringa tobata | reverse complement strand
GTAATGAACCTTGCATCTCCGTCTACAACACTGGGCTGAAAAGGTCTGGGTTGACTTAGTCATGTCATGCATCAAAAAAATATTCAAATGCTTTAGAGTTTTACTTCATTAAGTGAAAAATTTTGACAGATCTCTTTGAAGGACAGTGCCTGTTGTTTCTGGTTTTCCCTGTGGGTGAAATAGCATGAGAGGTTGGGCTGGACTATGAGAGTGGTGATTTCTGGCAGAATTAAGAAAGGAAGAAGCTTTCTGGAGACCACAGCTTGAACTCATAGGCTGGTCTTTACCCTTCCCCAGAGGATTGTGGGTTGCGGTTGTTGGGGCTTATCTTTATTTGGGATTCTTGTGCCCCTGTTTGGTTCATTATTGGTTTGTTTTACAGGAACAAATCTGTACTGTGGTTAGAATAATGTATTGAGACTCACATGAAAAACCCAAAATTTTAAAGAGATGCTGCAAAGTGTTGCTTTTTTGAGGTTACTTTAAAAGTTAATTAGCTGTGAATTGAAATTAATGCAAGTTTGTAATTTTAAATACATAGACTTATGCTGGCAAAACCAGTATGTGTTTCACAGGATCACAGAATGATTTGGGGTTGGAAGGGACCTCTGGAGATCATCTAGTCCAGCCTCCTTGCCAGAGCAGCTCCACGCAGAGCAATTTGCACAGGAATGTGACCAGGTAGGTTTGAGATGTCTCCAGAGACAGAGACACTGAAGGAGAAAGTTGTGTGTGTAGAACTGCTGGAGAAGAGCTAGAGAATGAAATGCCTGAAAGTTAAAGAGCTCTTCTCCTTTCAGAAGATGCAGATTTCGGACCATTCAGGTTTTGCAAAGTAAAGCCAGTCATGAGTTTCCAGATCCTGAGAGTCCTTCAAGTTTAATTTATCTGTGTTGGCTTCAGTGACAGAGCGACGAGGTGTACGTGAGCGTTTTCCTCTAATGCCCCTTCAGAGCAGTGTCTGGATGCCATGACGTGTCGAGATAGGGTGTGAGGCTTCTTAAAACAGTGAGTAGAGGCAGGGAGGAAACAAAACCAGCATGTTCTCTTCAGGTCCGTTGTCTGCCTGGACCTCAGGACAGTCCCAGATACCTGTATAGGGAAGATTTTTAACCCTGCAAATTGAAAAGCTGAACTTTGTTTCAGCATTTTTGTGGATTTTGTAGATTTTAACAACTTTGGAACCTTGAATTCTCCAAACTATCAGTTGAGCTGGAATACTTTTCTATGTATACATCAGGCAATGTCAGCTCTTGTTGCTTTTTTTTTTTTTTGAATTAAATAACCACTATAGAAAGGCTGTGCAGACTCTTGCCAACTGCTGAGTGTAACACTTCGAATATCTTGTTCTTCTTGTGTTCTCGTTTGGACCAGCATGGAGAGAAACGCCTTGAGGGTTTATCTGTGCTCTCTTTATTCTTCTATATTTATAAATACATACACAACTAGGAAGAGGGAAAGGAAAAGGAGGTTTGCAAGAGAGTGAACTAAATCATTGAAAAATGATACCACGGAGGAACACAAGCAGAATCAGCAAGGGTCAGTCTGCCTTAATGAAATTACATCCTTTGAGGTTGTTATTTTAAGAGCTATTCCGCCTCGCCGTGCCTGAGCACCAGCGTCACGCTGTTCAATCAGGGAGGCTGAATTGGTTTGGTGTCTTTTGAGACAATATCCTGATCCAGGAGGGACACCCCAGTGGTTGGTAACGCACGCCAGTGGCTGCTGTTATGTTTCGACAGCTCACGTGCCGTTCCTCTGCTCTTAGCATAGAATCATAGAATTGTTTGGGTTGGAAGAGATCCTCAAATCGAGTCCAACCATTGACTTAGCACTGCCAAAGCCTCCACTAAACCATGTCCCTCAGCACCACATCTACATGTCTTCTAAATACCTCCAGGGGTGGTGACTCCACCACTTCCCTGGGCAGCCTGTTCCAATGCTTGATTACCCTTTTGGTGAAGAAGTTTTTCCTAATATCCAATCTAAACCTCCCCTGCCGCAACTTGAGGCCATTTCCTCTTGTCCCATCACCTGTTCCTTGGGAGAAGAGACTGACCCCACCACGCTGCACCCTCCTTTCAGGGAGTTGTAGAGAGTGAGAAGGTCTCCCCTCAGCCTCCTTTTCTCCAGGCTGAACACCCCTAGCTCCCTCAGCTGCTTCTCATAAGACTTGTTCTTCAGACCCCTCACCAGCTTCGTTGCCCTTCTCTGGACCCGCTCCAGCACCTCAGTGTTTTTCTTGTAGTGAAGGACCCCAAACTGGACCCAGTACAGAGGAGCATCATGAACAGCCTGGCTGTGGTGAAAACATGCTGATTGTTGCCATGTTTTTAGTGTTGGCTGTTTAATATGGGGGTTACATCATTTGTAAAGGGCTTAGCTAAACATGGGTGGGCTTTTTTTAAATATATTTTTTTTTTAAGTCATGGTTTTCAAGAAGTGCACTTGAATTTGGTTGCCATGGCATGTGACAGAGGTCTAGTAAAGCTCCTAGAATGCACAGCCTTGACTTTAAGCTGAGATCCTGGATAGCTGATTCCAATCCTCATCTGTCTGAAGCACCTCTGAGGAGGGGGATGCTCTCCTGAGGAGATGGTGCACACCACAATGGGATAAAGATTAGCTCCGTGCCTTTCTGAGCGTAGCCAACACGTAGAGACATCTATATCGCTGTGTAATGCCTTCTTCAAGATAAATGCCATGAAAAGCCTGCAACGCTGGACGAATTTGCTCTGCCATATGCTTGTGGAGGAGTATTTTTCTGAAGCTTTTCTGTATGACTGGTAATCATAGATTGGTTTAGAGAGACATTTCTGAAAGTGTGAAGGGAAAGGAAGGGCAGCATGCTAATTTGAATTAATTGTAGTGCTTAGCAAGTCAACATCCAGTGGAGACCAATTCATTATGTAGTCTCTTCTTTTGCTTGTCAAAAGCATAATGTTGCATTGAACAATGAATGCAAGGTCAGCTTAAAAAAACAAAAAAAAGGGATACACCCCTAACATCAAAATATGTTGTAAATTCTGATCTCATTCAGTAATATGTGAAATGGGTTTGGATGCAGACCACAGTGTGGGTTGGTTTTTTTTGTTGTTTGTTTGTTTGTTTCTTTGCTTGCTTTCCCCTTTTAATCTTCAAATATGTGAGAGGAGGTAGTTCTTTGTGCTGCACAGAGCTAAGAACACCCAACAGAGATCAAAATTCAGCTTTAATGCTTGCATTGTCATGGAAGGAATTAATGTTTTAAGATCTTTGTTTCCCTTTCTGGGGACAAGAAGAAGAACAAAGATGCATAGCCTTGAGCAAAAAATGTGAGAGCCATGACCCAGACCTTCATCCCCTGGTTTCAGCCCCCTGCCTCCACCTCGTTACCTTTTACATCAAATCCACAAGTACCAGGCACTGTCTGGATGCGTGCCCTGAAACAAAAGAATTACTGAGATTGTTGCTGATGCTCAGTCACATCCTTCTCCAAAAGCCCTGCCAGGACTGATGGGATTATTTGCAGTTTAAAGGCCGCCTTCATGTTCATCAGCTCTATCATCTACAGACCACAACAAACAGAAGGTTGATCCTGTATGTCATATATACATATATATATATATAACTGCTCCCTCCTTCTTGGGGAATGGCAGTCTGGTAGTCTGGGTGTTGGCAAATGGAACCTACATTTTTAGGAGCAGAAAACTAAGAACTTTTTTGACTGGTCTTAAATGAAAAAGTGGATACTTTACCCTTATGACACATGATGAAGTATCTTTTGGTATCTAGAGACAGCACTGTCATGGGACTAGGCTGTTAATTTATTACGTGAATGATGGTGGTATCAGCCTGTGCTTATCTGAGCTGAGGCTATTTTAATGAACAAACTCTTGAACTTGCAATGTAGGGAACAACTTTGGGATAAATTAAACAAAGGGACAATATCTCGTTTCACAGAATTTTAAAATCCATATTGATTAATTGGAATCACTTGCAGTAATTACATCTGAGATTAAAGTCTGTTGTGGGTTTTGGCTGTTGCGTTTTTTTTAAAGAAAAATAATCTTATTACATCTTCTGTGAGCATTTAAAAAAAAAAAAGACAGGTGGAGAGCCTTTGGTTTCCACCTCATCAAAAAGAAACGTAAGTTTTGGTGACAGAAGATCTGTAAATATTTTATAGAATTCAGCCGGGAATCCATCTGGACCAGATTTCTTTTTTTAGCCTTTCGTTCTTTTATAGTTTCCCTTAATTTTATCTGCAGAGAGTGGCTATCTCAACTTTTAGAATTGAGTATTTGAAAATGGATTGCAAAATAATGGCCTGGTAGAGGCATGTATTTCCTTGGAGCAATTTAAAGTGGGTCTACCTGTCCCTGCTGGAGCTTGCACATACTCTGTTTTGCAATGAAACAATTTATTCTCATGCATTTGCAATATGTACAGCGCCTGGCAAAATTTAATTGATGCAGTTGTTTATGATACTTAGTTGAAATAGCAACAATATCTTCAGATTTTTATGAGCGTGTAATCATTAGGGGCCAGATTCTCATACCTTTTGTGGATAACAAATTTAATCCGTGGATTAAGGCAGCACAAGGAAGGAGGCACTGTTCAATTTGAATAAATATTTCTGGTCTCATTGTGGAACGAACCCATTAGACACAACTCCGTGCACCCTCCCTGTGCTCCCATGAACTTAATTGCCTGAATTGTTTGCTTTCTTATTTGACCTAAAACTATTTCAGTTATGCTCCAGTTGCACTGTTTTCATTTCTTTCCTTCTAAAATAGTGAGATTGGGTTTTGATTTGAAAGGTACAACAGGTAAGTTTTTCTGTCTTCTTTAAATTTAAAGAGGGTTTTCATCTTGTGTTTCTGACTTGTCTCTTAAGTTTTATTTTTTTTTTCAAGTTAAATGTGATTTAATCAGGTTATTCACCAAAGAGGAATATAAATGCTGGAGAAGAGGAGCCATAAGCTTGTGAGTGGTTCTAGAAACTAAGAGGACTTTCCGTGATGGGTCTTCAGAAGAGTTTTATGTGCTTTGGGACTCACCAGCCACTGTGGTCATTCCTCCTAGGCTCTCCGAACAGCTCTCCAATATGATGCAGCTCTTCAGAGGAGGTGGGAGAGGACATGGACCTTGTATTCCTTGGGAAGATCCATGTGTGGTGGCTATGTCCTACAGCTGTGATCAGTTCAGCCAAGGATCTTTGTCTGGGCTGAAGCCACCTAAGGCCCATACAATCTCCAGTTCTCTCTGCTTTCCTTTGCCTTCAGGAACTTGGACTTTCCTTGGGTTCATTCACAGAGGGAGGAAATTGGCCAAACCCATGAGACATCTCCTAGATCTTCCAGTGAAATATGAGGGAAAACAAAACCAAAAGTCTGTGGAAGGGGTGGAAACTCCTCCAACATTTGTCCAATTCATTTTTGCACAGGGCTTCTTTCCTCCCCTTTGTCACTTTATTTTTAGGGGGATGGTGTCAAATGTCCTCTGTTCACCATTTCTTTTTTGGATGTTCCTCTTCCCACACAAGCTATTCCATGCTTTTCACCTCATCCTTGAGTTTCCAGTTTCATTTTCCAATCAAAACACTTTTCTCTGGCCCTGGCACCTTGGAGCTGTAATATCTGTGGATTATTTTGTGCCTGTGTAGGCTTCCCAAGGCTTTGAATGTAACACAAGCAAACGGTGCAGCAGAACATTGGAAATACAAGTTCTTTTGGTCCATGTCCCAACTCCATTACAGAGTCTTCTTCATTTTATGTTTTATTTATATCGTTTTCAGGACGATGCCTTCTTCAGGCTGAAAAAAGTTTGCTAGACAAAAAAATAGAAGTTAAAAAGTGACAGCACGCATACAAAGAACAAGAGGAAACTATTCTCCTCAAGTGTGGATCCTATCTGTTATGTAGAATCAAGACACTGAAAAAAAAAGCAACAAAACAAAAAATGAGTAGAGATTAGACAAACTTGGATACAGAATAAGAAAAATCATGTGTGGGAGTATGTATTACTACTCAATATTGCAGGAAATGCCTGCGTGATGGAAGTGCTGTGGGCGCTACCGTCACAGGCCAAGGGTAGATGCAGCAGAACAGGGTCCATCTCTTGCCTCACCTTATTTGGGACCTAAATATTTTTATATTTTATAACCACCCTGATTCACATCCAATCTTTTACAGGTGTGCAATTATATATAATTTCATTATTTCTGTTAAGAGCAGTATAATGAAGCATAACGCAGATGCATCTTTTGCACACTTATCATCAGATGTGAACTTAGCATGTGTTAATTCCTCATGCCCTTGGTGGCTGATGGGTCCATAGTGATGTTCTTGCTCTCTTCTTTCTACTAAGTACTTATCTTTACTCTTGGATTATAGAAATATGGTGATTCTTGATAATATGGTTATCTTCAAACGTGGCTCTCAGGATTGCATCTAACCCAGTTTATAAGGCCAAGATACTGGGATTGAGTGGAGGGCATACTCACCATGGTCATGGAAAGAGGCAAGACAGAGCGGTTGACCAAACGAGGCAAACTTCAAGTATCCTGGCACCTCTTGAATTGGTTTTGTGATTACCTGAAGAATCTCCTTCTGCTGTTGTCATCTGAAGAGACAAAATGGGACACTGTCCACTAGACCAGGTTGATCAAAGCCCCATCCGGCCTGGCCTTGAACACCTCCAGGGATGGGGCATCCACAGCTTCTCTGGGCAACCTGGGACAGTGTCCCACCACCCTCAGAGTTAAGAATTTCTTCCTGATACCTGATCTAAATCTGCCCTCTTTCAGTTTGAAGCCATTACCTCTTATCCTGTCACTATATGCCCTTGTAAAAAGTCCCTCTCCAGCTTTCCTATAGGTGCCCTTCAGATACTGGAAAGCTTCTATAATGTCTCCCTGGACCCGTCTCTTCTCCAGGCTGAACAACCCCAACTCTTTCAGCCTGTCATCACAGCAGAGGTTCTCTAGCCCTCTCGTCATATTTGTGGCTTCCTCTAGACCCGCTCCAACAGGACCATGTCCTTCTTATGCTGAGGTCTCCAAAGCTAATTTGGAGCTGGTTCCCACTCTTCTGCCAACCCAGAAGGCTGTGCATCACCAGTCAGGTCTACCAGCCCCACACGTGCCTCACAGAGCATCTCAGGTGGTACTTGGCACCTGTATTGCATCCCACATTGTGTGTGTCCTCTCCTCATCAGGGTCTTATACGTGGCTAATTGTATAAAAAATGCAAAGTGCTTTTTTTTTTTTTGGTGGAAAAAATTGCAGTTTATATTTTTAAGGGCAACTTTGCACTTATGTGGAGGGTTTGATAGTCAGCTGTTTTGCTTTGGCTTGTTCAGGGCTTGGCGTTCTTCTTGCATGAGTCACGCGCTGAAGTGAAGCTGCTTTTTTCTCCTTGATATTTGCACTTGGTTCCCTTTGGTGCCATCATGTGCTACATGAGCTTATCAGCAGGAAGGAGGAGTCCCAAAGTGTGCGGCGAACGATACCGATGCTGGGAAATGAGCTGAACTGGGGCTTTTTATGGTCTCTGGTTCATAAATGATTGGAGGCTGTGTCAGAGCAAACCTGACCGACACGGTTTTCTCAGCGCGATGGTGGATGTACCCCAAAATATATCTGTTATTAGGGTGAGAAGAAGCTGGGAAGGTGATGAGTTGAGCTCTCTGCAGGCTGCCTTGTGCTGTTGACTGTCTCAAAGGCTTTCTGAGTGGAGTTGGCCTGGAAAAGACGAACTCCTTTGACAGCACGTATTTACACATCCAGCTCTGTGTGCGTTTTCTTGTCGTCCTTGCCTGTAAGGCTTCAAAAGAGGTGAAACATCTTCTTTTTTCCTCCTGCTATGCTAATTCTGCCGCTTGCCTACCGTGCTTGGCTGCAGACAGGAGGCTCCGCTCCATCGTGGAGAGCCTCCCCTTCCCCAGCTGATGAGGGCCGGTTGTTTGCGTGTTTTTCTAGGACTTAGGCAAATCTGTTGGTGTGTTTTTCTGCTGCATCCCCCTGGTGAACATCTGTGGTCAAAAACATCTCTATTGCTTGTTCCTCTTCAGTCCACATTACTTAATTTTCAGTCTGTTGCCTTCAGCAACCCCAGCAATTCCTTGCCTGCCTGTATCTTTTACGCCTACTGAGGAGCATCCCTTGCTTTAAAAACTTCTTATTTTTGGATGACTTTTATTTGGGGAGGGGGAAAGTTGAAATAAGGCTGGTCAAGGTGCTCACCAGCCCTCCTGACTTAGGGAGATCTGTTTGTTGGGGTTTGAAAAAACAAACAGTCTGTGAACAGCAGATTTGGTGTGATATTAAGGACCACTTGAAATAATTAAGGGATCAACCATGTTTTTCATCAGTGATGGGTCTTGGCAAAGGTGAATGAATTGAAAAATTGAACACAATTTTGTTTGTTTTTTTTTTTTTTTCTCCTCTAGTGTGCATAGTGTCTCAATGCAGGTTCAATGGAGGTTTTTCAGCAAATTCACTTCAATTTGGCAGGAAAATTCGTTCGCAGCCATTGCTGACTCCAGGCTGTGATTCGCGGCGGGTGGCCACAGGACCCAGTGCAATCTCCGGGATCTTTCTGCATTTTCTTGTTGTTGGAGCACATGTATCTTTGCTATTTGGTTTTACTTTATCTCGCAGCATGGCCATTGTTTGGAAATCTTTTGTAGTCTTGTGTGCAGGTGCACAGTTGGAGTAACTGCAGGAGCACAATGGGCAGAACAAGGACTAGAAATGTCAAAAGGGCTCTTGTCAGCAGAGGCTGGTGGTGTGTACGAGCTGGCCCTCCTCCCTCCTTGCCTCTTCGTAAGCTGAATGATTTGTTCAAAGAGGGGAAGGCAACGAGCACTCGTTTAGATGCAGTATTCCTAAGGTGTTTTGCATGAGTATATGTGGCTACTGTGGGGCTTTCACCTTTCTTTGAGGTTATTCTTGGGGAAAAATAAGGACTAATGATTTCATAGTAAGGGGATCGTTATATGGTAGTTGTCTTCATGGCCATGGTCCAGCTAGTCACTGCTTGAGATTGTGCTGAAGTATTTTTTTTTTCAGTGTTTTTTGTCAGTGTTAGGTTGATGGTTGGAGTAGATGATCTGAAAGGTCCCTTTCAACCTAGACAATTCTATGATGCTATGATTTTCTCCTCTGTATCCCTGAAATATTCACAGATATCTGTATTTGTCACCTTGGTTGTGTGGGTTTGTGGCTCCCTCTTTCTATCTTTTCAAAGGTGGCCTTTGCTTCCCAGGAATTCTGGGGATGCCCTGAGCTTCCCTTCCAAGACTCTTCAGTTGGTGGTTGATGTGAGCTGCCCACCTTCACTGACATTTGATTTTTGAATATGCTTCATTTTTGAATTTTTGAGCCTTTTGAGCGCTGGCTTCTCACTGGAAAGAAGCTTGGAAACTGCTGCACAGCATCTTGTGGGTTTTTTTCCATTTCCCACTTAAAAAAAACCCCTAACACCAAAAAACCCAAGCAGAATGCAACTCTCCTCAAGTCTTCTTCTCCCTAAGACATCAGGCTCTGGAGGCTGCTGTCCATCATATGGCCAGTGTGAAAGCTTTTAAACTCTATTCTCTCTACAGCCATCTGTTGACTTGATTTACACCACGCTTAACTGACCTTTATCGTCTCCAATGGTCTTGGTAGGAAACCTGAAATGAAGATACCAAGTTGTTTTCTTGAGGAATCGCTGCCAATGGTAGAAGTGGATCCTTCAATTTCCCGCTGCGTTCCGTGTCTTTGCACCAGCCCGTGCTGTTTCTCATTTAGCCTTCTGCAGGATTTATTTATGATGCCGCTACCGGTGAACATTGGTGCAGAAGAGAACTTAGGCTGATGTATATTCTTATGGTGTGCATTGAATAGCAGTGTTTCTACTTTGGGAAGTGCTACATAGGAAACAAGTGATGTTGGGTTAAGGGGGAGCAGAATCCTGGGCTTTAAAGAAATCTTTAACTTGATTAATTCTTGCATCCCATTTTACCCTGCATCTCCTTCCCCTGTTGCAGGTTTTGTCAATCAAAATGTTCCTGTGGGCTCCAAACTGATTTCCGTCATCAGATGTTTTTTTCCTTATTCCGTTGAAATCTGATATAAATTTATAAATGCTATTTCTAATTTTGTTGAGCCCACCTAGTGAGTTGCAGTTGGTCTTTGTCCATTCGTGCATGTACATCTTTTATAATTAATAAATTTACTCTTAACTTCACAGTAGCAAACTAGACAACAGTTCCCTCTTCTCTCTGTTCCTCCTCCCTATTTGTATTTTTTTTTACAGCAAATAGACATTAATATTCATCTTTCGTTACTAGTGAAAAGGCAGATGAATCCTGAATTCTGAACTGACTGGAAATTTAATTTTGCTGTTCACTGAAATATGTAAAACTTCTGTGTTTGTCTAGCATATGGATAGATTAAGACGGTTCTACATGCAAGGTTCACAAAAAGTAGACAACATGGCACAAAACAGCAAATAGAAGGCGGCAATGTAGGAAACAACAACAAAAAAAAGAAATAAAACCTTGGTGGGTTAGGACAGGAACTGTCTCAGAGGATTTGTATTAGGGAAATTCAGGCTTGGAAGCTGTCTAGATCACCTTCTCCTGCAAGAGCTGGAAAAAATGTCGTTTAACCATTATTTTAATGTCAGTTTAAAAGTTAGGAAGAGTGACATCACATTTCCATCAAACTGAGCTAACAGTGACCCGACACTAAGTCATCTGAGCGCTGCCATCCAGGTAGCCTGGAGTTGAACAGTAGAAAATGTTACACACAACTCAGTGGTGATAGACTCCAAAACATCTCTGGTCGCCCAAAGGCGGTCCTCCTTCTTTTCTCTTGATCTAAATACCTCGGTATCAAGGAAGCCTGATTGCTGCTCCAGCTGAAAAGATATTTGGGTCCTGAGGGCTGACCTTGCCGGTGCAATCGCTTTGTCATTTATCACACTCGGCTGCTGCTTTTGGGAACCAAACTGTTTCAGAGTGTGCTGCCTTGTGCTTTGAAGATGGAAGGCATCCATCTTTCCATGGCACCTGCGATCCTTTTGATGGAAGACTTTTCCCAGCAGCCCTAAATAGCTACTTTTGCTCTCAAGAAGTTTGTACAGCTTAAACAGGGGGTCTAGGAACCTGAGATCCCCAAGCTAAACAAAATTTATCTAGTCCTTATTCTTGGCATTTGCCTAAGGCCAACCTGTCTCTGGTGTCACTCGGCAGGATTTGAAGGCTGCCTTCAGTTCTTTTGTGAGAAGATGTGCAGTCAGGTGGAAGTGGAAGAAAAGTCTGTGTATTGAAGTGGCAGCTGGGACTGACATGAAAGGAGCACAAGAGGCTTCCAGATTGCTTGCCTTACCTCTGTTCTTCGTGCCTGATACGCAGGCATTTGTGTAACGTGGAATGTGTGCAGATGATTTGCAGGCATCAATTCCCTCCCATCTCTGTTGCTTATGATTTCCTTCTCCTTTACGTTGCATGACAGTCCCATCAGATCTTAAGTCCTCTCACATCAATAGGTGGTTTTAGATGGAACCTTCATGAGCTTGATGGGGATGGAGGTGCCTTGTGATGAACAAGAATGAAGTCTCAGCACAGAACGGACGTGGGCCTGTTAGAGCTGGGCCAGAGGAGGCTACAAAGATGATCTGAGGGCTGGAGCACCTCTCCTATGAGGACAAACTGAAAGAGTTGGGATTGTTCAGCCTGGAGAAGAGAAGGCTCTGGGGAGACATTGTAGAAGCTTTCCAGTATCTGAAGGGCACCTATAGGAAAGCTGGAGAGGGACTTTTTACAAGGGCATGTAGTGACAGGATAAGAGGTAATGGCTTCAAACTGAAAGAGGGGAGACTTAGATGAGATATTAGGAAGAAATTCTCTACTGTAAGGGTGGTGAGACATTGGCCCAGGTTGCCCAGAGAAGCTGTGGATGCTCCACCCCTGGAGGGGTTCAAGGCCAGGCTGGATGGGGCTTTGAGCAACCTGGTCTGGTGGGAGGTGTCCCTGCCCATGGCAGCGGTGTTGGAACTAGATGATCTTTAAGGTCCCTTCCAACACGAACCATTCTATGATTCTAAGAAAGGGTCTGGTGTACCTGATGAGTGCCGTTGGCTGCAGATCTTGGGAATGACTGACTGGTTAAGGCAAAAACTGTTTGCATAGTGTCACTGAGCTGGTGGAAAAACGAGGTGAAATGAAGGTTGTGATCAAGCCCGCTGAGGCCGGCCAGAGCTCTTAGTGTGTGCCCAATTAGAAGCACAGTGAACCAACTGTCTCTATTTGGGGCTCAGTATTTATCTCCATAAAATGTCACGGATATCTTGTCTCGCTATCTCTGACTTTGCAGCCTGTCCTGATAGTATCTGTTCTGAAGACAAACTGCTCTGGTCCCGGGGACATCTACGATGGCAGTTAGAGCACAGGGAAGAAGAACTACATCTGTTAGAAAGTGATCAGATGCTTTCCTGAAATAAGGCATTGACGAGGAAGAACACAAAAAGAGATTTGGGTTTTTTTTCCTCATTGTTTCATAGTAAATCTCCAGAACAGCAGAAGCAGCTCATTTCTGAGAT
>JAHREE010148936.1:0-22556 GCA_033628505.1 Tringa tobata | reverse complement strand
CCACTTTTGCAAACAAGAGTTTCCTTTTGGGAGACTGAACTTCCCGGAGACCTGAGAGCTGGATGGCTTTGGATTCGGGGAATGCCTGACATCTCCCCCACAACTAGATGAGGGATGTTAATTGAGTTATTGATGTGTCATATGTCAATGTTTCTTTTCCTCTCCATACTCTCAGTTTCAAAGTGGTAAGAATTCAGCTATTTTTTAATTATTATTATTTTTTTTAATTTTTTTAATGATTTTATTTTTTTTTCTATTTTATTTTATTTATTTTTATTTTGATGATGTCTAGTTGGTGGGAGGAGGGCTGCCTCTCTTGATACTGCTCTCCAACCTTTTGATTTGTGGTTGATGAACCTATGCTCTTTGGTCAGACTTTTATTTTTTATTGCTGTGTTTTAATTCGTCCTGCCTAAGACCTCTTTAAAGCTGAGCTGAGAGGGGACAAGGAATGGGGGCCAGCATTTCAGCACCCTGCTAGACGGTGGCAGCGCCTCTCTGCGATAGAAAGCCTTACAAGGGCTCCTTGTAGCATCTCTCCTCCTTGGCATTTGCATCGGGGTGGCTGTGAGTCAGGCAGAAGGGATTCCCTGCCGGTGCCGGGGGGGCTTTCGCTGCCGTAGCACGCTGTGAATTCCTCTTCTTGGCTAAAAACAAAAGCCAGCCTGCTTTAGGGGAGAAATGCTGGGTATTCTGTTTGTTTTGCTGTCTCTCTCTTTCCTAATTATTTCTTAAAATCCCACCCTCTCAATATCCATTGGTTCAGGCACAGCAGAGAGTCAGCTTTTTTTTTTTCTGTTAAAAAAAAAAAATATCTATTTTTTTCTTATTTTTTTTTTCTCTCGGTTGTCTATTTTCATAGAATCATAGAATGATTTGGGTTGGAAGGGACCTTAAAGATCATTGAGTTCCAACCCCCCTGACCTGGGCAGGGACACCTCCCACCAGACCAGGTTGCTCAAAGCCCCATCCAACCTGGCCTTGAACCCCTCCAAGGATGGGGCCTCCACAGCTTCTCTGGGCAACCTGTTCCAGTGTCTCACCACCCTCACAGTAAAGAATTTCCTCCTAATATCTAATCTAAATCTCCTCTCTTTCAGTTTAAAACCATTACCCCTTGTCCTATTGCTCCGTTCCCTGGTGAAGAGTCCTTCCCCATCTCTCCTGTAGGCTCCTTTAGGTACTGGAAGGGCTCTAAGGTCTCCCTGGAGCCTTCTCTTCTTCCCCTTCTCTCCGTCCCTTTCTCCTCACTTGCCCATGCTGCTTTTCTTGGCCAGGTTTCCCAAAGCGACGGCGATGACATTGTTTTACAGCGCCATATAAATACTTTTCCTCATTTGACACCAGCGTATTTATGTCCCCGTCGGTGCAGGCTGCAGAACAGCTCTGTGCTCAAACCCAACCGTTAATCTGAGATCGCCTCGAGCAGGCTCCAGCCCTGAGCCACATCTCCACGGGAAGGGTGGGTGATGCTGTCCTCAACCACCAACACAAACCTTTCCCTGCACTGAAACGGGCACTCAGGTTGGTCAGTTTTAGGATGTCCTAGATGTTCTCATCAAGGATGGAGAGCACTACTTGTAGGCTTAGATGGATTGTCCCACGTTATGCTCTACGTGGTGATATGTTGTTGCCATCTCTTGAACCCTTTGCCAGAAGGAGATGTGTGCTGCTGATATTTTTGTGCATGAGCTGCCTTTTTTAGCACAGTAAATAGATTTTCTCCTTTGTCTACCTCTTCAAGGGTATGGGTATTACTGTCCTCCAGAGGGAGTCCTCTTGGCGAAGGCTCTCATGAGTATTTCTCATGAAATAATAGAAGCCCTGAACATGTTTATGGGTTGCTTCATTGACTTGTGTTCTCAAGTCTATGACTGTGGTTCACTGGATTAGCTCCAATAAGTCAAGCATCTTTGTGAGCGTCTCGCTTCCTCGACAGGGAAGAGGGGAGGGAGGAGAAGGTTATCACCAGTTCCCAGGGAGGTCTCCCTCCCTGCCCAGCCTGTGGACTGGAGAGTAGCCAGGAGACCAGCTGGAAGGTTAGGAGGCTGGGTATGCTGTTATATTTCTTTCTGCTTCTCTTTTTAAAGACATATTTATTTGCCTGGGATGGGGTTTGGGTGCTGATCTGCCTTTAAGCAGTGACCGGGTCAGATCTCTGAAGTTAAGCAGGAAAAGAGGGGAAACCTCTAGAGAAGGTGATTCAGTGGCAACTGGTCCTAACGGGTTATAACACAGGGGTCCTGACAAATACTTACAGGAGCGAAGAAGTCAGATTCCAGCACGAGAAATATCTCAGTCCCCGGGAGGAGGCTCTACCAGGCCTTTTAATGACCCCCAGTGGCCAAGATCAGTCTTATCTCATCCGCAGCTTTGCAGAAACACGTAGCCACGGCTGAAAGGCTTTGCAGCAAAAGCCACGTACGGAACTTGGCTATTTAGGAGCCAAACACCAAGAAATAACGTGGCCGTTAGCGCCAGCTTGAGTCCCAACCGGAGTTTTCCTTGTTCCAGTGCTGGATACTGGGCTGCGGCATCCGAGTGCTCCCCCGTCGGCTCGAGCTCGGCTTCCTCTGCCTGGATTTAGAAGATCAAAAAATAGATCAGGATATTGGCTGTGTCTTCTGGGAGGAGCGTCGCCGGGTTTGGGGATGCAATCGTTTAAAAATAAAGAAATGAAGGTTGGTGTGCTCTAATGCGGGTGCTGTTCTGCAGCTCTTTTTTTTTTTTTTTACTTTTTCTTTTCCTTTTTTTAATATATGTGATAACTAGTCTTCAAACTTCAGTGCTTCAGGGGAAGCCTGAAACTAATTCTGCATTTGGATGTTCTGGCAGCTTAAATGCTTTGCTGCCTTTTTTTTTTTTTTAGAGAGGATATTTCTAGTCCCAGGTCCAAAGTTAGAAAAGGTAAAATGTCTATTGATATCTGCAGCCACTGTGAATTTGCAATTTTAGCTCATTTTCTGTGAAACTGCAATTTTCATCAGCTCAAGCAGAGGGTCAGGACAGCTGGTGGCAGAAGGACAGAAGTGGAGGTTTTGGTGACTTTTCATTGTGATACCACCCTGTGCATGGCCAACAAACCGCCTTGGGTGTTTCAAGCATGACTGTGATGGGGAAGGTAGTGATATGGGAATGGGGACCACAAGAAAGCTCTCCTGGGACACCCTGCTTTCGGCCTTGCCCCAAAGCTCCTCCCAGAGGTGGGTCTGGCAGCAAACATATCAGTTTATCATCTTTTTCTTATTTCTTTTTACTTCTTTATTTGAGGGTGGCAGAGCCATGGAACACTGCCCAGAGAAGTGGTGGGGTCCCCTTCAAAACTCACCTGGACGCATTCCTGTCCAACCTGCTCTGGGTGACCCTGGTCTGGCAGGGGTTTGGACTTAGATGATCTCCAGAGGTCCCTTCCAACTCCCACCATTCTGTGATTCTGTGATCTTTTCCATTTATTCCACAGTCCCATGATTGGAGATGATGCTTACCTGCTGTAGGGGAAGAGCTTCTTGCACTGCTTCACCTTTTGCTGTGCCCAGCAGGAGAAGACAGGGTTTATTCACTAGTTGGTTGTGCTTCTCTTTCCTCCATGGCTTCTGTTCCCTGATAAAATAGATATCAAACTTGTGATTGCTCTGCTCACAGATAACTTGTAAAAGTTGCTGCTTCAGGCATAGAGAAAGACAGACATCTGAGCTGGAGCCAGGAGGCTGGAGAAGTAGATGGAAGGGTTTGAGTATGTTTGTAGACACCTTGGTTTTCTCCCTGACTTGCACACATGAGGCTCCTTAAAATGCAAGGCTCTATATTCACATAGTCAAATATAAAACCATGTGGATTGCTTCAATTTTACGTTTTGGGATATAACTGTTAGGGATGTGGTTTGGTTGGTTGCTCATGGAAGACTCAAGCTACCCATTTAGTGTGAAAATGGCTATGGGAAGACATCACCGTAGCCAAAAGCTCATCTGAGCACAAAGAGACATGAACTATTTCTGGGACCCCAAAGAATATTTACAACTGCAATGGTAAATATTGAAGGATAAGGAGATTGGACCCTTCTGTTTCAAGATGTATAAAAAAAATCAACCTCCTAAAACCTGAAGGCTTTGCTGGACCATTCCCATGTAGGTTATCTCTCCACTTCTGTAGCTTCTCTGTAGGTCCTGGAGGCAGGTGTTGAAACACATGAATTTCTGATCTGGTCCCTTGGCTCAGATCTTGTATAATTCCTGTGCTTGCCTTGGGAAAAGTTTTGTTTAAATAAAAGTTTTCTGAATTCTCTGCTGGAAGGTGCTTCGGGAAGGGCAAGGAGGATAAAGAATCAGTGGATGTCTGCAGAACAGCCCTGTATAAATTTAGGGAGGTTAGGGACAAGGCAAAAAAAAAACCAACTTTTACAGCAGTGGTTGCAGTGTCTGGTTGGGAGCTTATCAATGAATAATGAAGCAAGCTCCAGAGGACCTCCTCTGCTCCTTCACTAGAGATTTATCTTGTGGTAGTTTATGAGACTCGCTGGGGCACTCATGAGGAGGTTTATAAAGGATTTCACGTCGGTGCTGTGTGTGTGAAAGGAAAGAAATGGGGATAGAGGAAGAAAGATGGAGAGAATGGTTATGGCAACTCTATAACAGGAGCCAGAAAACTGTCAGGACATGGGGCTGTCATCCTCAAGGCAGAAGAAGTGGAGAACATGTTGGCTTATCTGCATATTTTAATTTCTTTGCAGTAACTAGGGACAGGCTGTGGTAAATTTGCAGCACCGCTTGGGTAAAAGTAACTTTCCTGGACAAACTGGGCAAGTTTGGACAAACATTGCCCAGCGTTAGTGCAACTACCTCATTTAGACACGATCTCATCATACTCCTGGTGATCCTACCTAGGAATTCTGTGGATTTCCCATCCCTGGAGGTGTTCAAGACCAGGCTGGATGGGGCTGGATGAGGCTTTGAGCAACCTGGTCTGGTGGGAGGTGTCCCTGCCCATGGCAGGGAGGGTTGGAACCAGATCGTCATTAAGGTCTCTTCCAATCTAAACCATTTTATGATTCCATTTTATGCAGGATCAAATACTGACCATCTTGTGAAGCTTTCATAGTAAGCCTTCAAGGTCAACTTCTTGTGTCCGGAAAGGACCCAGCCGAACGGTAAATTTTGCTTGATTGAAATCTGCAAAGCGTAACCCGTGTCCTTGCATCTGCAGTGACATAATTTTGCTCTGGGACTTTGGAACAGGCACACACAAGTAGACTGTAATATAGCTGGGCATGTTTGATGTCCTGTCTTAAATCCCAAACTATTAACTTAATTAATATCGTAGGCTCTTAACACCTTTCCCTACTCGCGAGCTACCTTGCGTGAGACTGGAAAATGATGCTGCTTCACCTTTCCTGGCCTTGCAGAGGCAGAAATGTGTGCTGTTCGGTCTATATTAATTATTTTGCTCTCAAGGTCCTGATCAGCCTTTGACAGAGAGCTCCACGTGGGCTTTTAGCTCTCTGCTTAAGCAGCTCCCGCGCTTTATGCCAGGGGCGGCTGCACTTTGCCAGTGTGTCTAGCGTAGGTACACGAGACCAAGCCCCAGTTTCTAACTGATGCAAGGGTATTTTAAAGGGTAAACAATTTATTTTCCCCCACTGTGAAGGTGGATAATATAACTCTGCGCTTTTTTTTTTTTAAACCAGAGTATCGCTGTCGTCTGGCGTTGTCCCAGGCTGAACAGAACCAACTTTCTGCTCTGTAATTTTACATCTCAGCCAGGCCTCTTCTAACTCTCTGAGATGAACGGCATATTGTGGAGAAAACTGCTCGTTCTCAGAGTGGTAAGACCAATGTTTGTGCCACATGCCAAGGGATGGCGTGCAGAGAGGCCCTTGCTTATACTTATTGCTGTAACGTCCAAGGGCAGCCAATTTCGTTATTTGCCCCGTTAGAGAGTTGGAAACAGAAAAAGTGTAGAGGGGTCACATCTGTGGGGAGGAGGGGACAGGAGAGGTGACCCAAACCTGACCAACTGGGGTCTTCCATCCCATCTGCCCTATGCTCAGTATAAAAGCTGAGGGATCAAAGGGTCAGCTCTCTTTCTTCAATGGCCGACGTCCAAAGAGGACTTTGTCTGTTCATCTGCCTTTGATCCCCATCCACGTGTTCCTGCCTCCAGAGCTGGAACCCAGTTCCCATCCCTCGCTGAGTCCAGTCTGGGACTTCTCCAGTGCCTGCTGGTGACGGGACTGTCATCCTGGGAGCTTGNCATATTGTGGAGAAAACTGCTCGTTCTCAGAGTGGTAAGACCAATGTTTGTGCCACACGCCAAGGGATGGTGTGCAGAGAGGCCCTTGCTTATACTTATTGCTGTAACGTCCAAGGGCAGCCAATTTCGTTATTTGCCCCGTTAGAGGGTTGGAAACAGAAAAAGTGTAGAGGGGTCACATCTGTGGGGAGGAGGGGACAAGAGAGGTGACCCAAACCTGAACCAACTGGGGTGTTCCATCCCATCTGCCCTATGCTTAGTATAAAAGCTGAGGGATCAAAGGGTCAGCTCTCTTTCTTCAATGGCCAACGTCCAAAGAGGACCCTGTCTGTTCATCTGCCTTGGATCCCCATCCACGTGTTCCTGCCTCCAGAGCTGGAACCCAGTTCCCATCCCTCGCTGAGTCCAGTCTCCTCATCCTGGGAGCTTGATATGGTTTTGTATATATTGTATCTATTTCATTATTTTCTTCTTTTTGATTTTAATATTAATTCTTCATTAAAGTAGTTTAGTTCATTCCAAAATTCTAAATCTCCTTACCTCTTCCTCTCCTCCCTTTTGGGGGGAGGGAAGGGCCATCCGTCAGCCTAGTTTTGATAAATTTGGCCGAAATCACAACAGGTGTAACCAGCCTAGTTCTGGGCAAGCATTGATTTTCTTAGGGAAATGCTGGCACAGAAAAAACAGATGCAAAATGGCTCTGATTGCTTTGCTTTTTGTGTGGCTGAAGGGGAGGGTGAGATGGTTGAGCTGCCGTCTGATGCGGACATTAAATTCAGTTTAAGCAGCGCAGTGAAGTGTCACTGCAGATAAACTATTTTGAAAAGGTGATTCCCTAATCACATGCTTTTAGGTATCTCTGAAGCATTCACTTTAGGTCTGCAGCTCGTCTGAAAATATTTAGGACCTGGAAGAAGTCTCCCCTTTTTTTCAATAAGAAGGTCTTTTCCCTCACAAGGAGAGGAGGGGGTGGGAAATGTTGAAACTTGATTTGCCCTGGTTCGGGACAAAACTGAAGAGCTGGATCTCCCAAGGTCTTGCTCCATCCCTGACACTACCTCTCTCACCAAAATTGGGCAAAACCTGAAGCAGCACCTCTTCCCCTAAGAGTATTGGTGACTCCCGTTACACGTTGCTCTTCCATTTGTAGTTTCGAAGCACATTGAGGATCTTGCTGTGATTATGAAAATCTCAAAGGAATATTTGCGTGTTTCCAAGCTGTCAGACTGGGCAACAAGGGAGGAGGAAAAAACCTACGACCTTCTTCATTGGGATCTCAAGGCTGGTAGAGGACGGGGGAAGAACTAGGATGTCCAGTCTCCTGCCGGACATTTTGCCTCCCGTTAATTCCCTCGCTCCCGAGTGCAGTTCATCATCATAAAGGTCTCGTTGCGGATTTTGCTTTGAGTGCTAAAAGCTTTGCTCCCCTCTGCTTTCCTCTGTGATTTAAAAGCCACAGATGCTGATACATCTCCGAGACAGAATCTATTACACTTGTCCTGCCAAGCAGAGATGTGGCGCTTGCTTTATTTCCCTCCTCCTAACACTCAATTTGTTCTTTGTCGGTGCTCAGCTGGCCGCATTGCTGAGCACCAGCAGGGCTCCCTCTGTGCGGTACTTCCTATTAGCTTTCCCCTTCTTAATTTCATTATCCATTTCTAATGGCTTTTTAATGTCTGAGCTGAATTTACAGTAGCGAGGACTTTGTGCACCTTCTGTTTCTCCAGAAGTTTTTCAGGGAGGGCATGACTGACCATCCGCCTCTTTACTTGTGCCTTAGACAACAGCTGGTCTCCAGGGATGGAAATGCATTTATTGTTGGGGTTTTTTGGGGTTTGAGTTTGAGTTTTTATGTATTTATTTATTAAATGCGGACGGTGGAGCATTCACGTGTGTGCCCTGAGCTTCCTACCAGTTTGTAGCAATTGCCGATTTTCCTTCTTGGAATCTTGATTTATTGAACACTCGATTGTGTCCATGTCAAGAAGGACTTTGTCCCCTTGTATCTCTCTATTCAGGTGTGAGTAGCGACTTTCTCAGATTGCTCGACAAGCATTTCCCACAAACATTGCATTGGTTGCCTTTTCCTTAGTTTCTCTTTATAAGTAAAGAATTCAGCACTTCTAAAACTCAGTTCCCACTTTTTGTTTTGTTTTGTTTTATTTCGTTTAGTTTCCCTGTTTATTCCCCTGGACTTTCTCTGAGCATCCTTTGGCCTTTATCCCAGCCGCAGAGTGGGACAACAAGGTGCCCCTTGGCTGGGGAGCCCACCACATCTCTCTGAACAAGATCAGTACATGAACTAGTCCCTGGCAGCGCTACCAGTATTTTTACAGCTAATCTGCTTGGGTTTTTTGGTGGAAGCAGCCAGTGGGTTTATCTCCTACTCTGCCCCGGGGTCTTTGAGAGCCACAGACCTGCCAAGAATTTAGTTGGCTCCCAAAACTACCCTGGAGCCACACAGGGGTTGCAGTTATTGGTTTTTAATATTCATACAAATATATGCTTTTTTAAAATTAGTCACTAAGTCTGATGGTGGTGGAATTGTGGCATTCCACATTTCAAAGGTAATTAAAGACTGAGTAGCTCATAAAACATGACACAGCCTGCAGGGTCCTGGCAAGGTACTGAGTGTTGTGTACAGGTGCCAAAAGGATGCCAGATGTTGACAGGAAAACCAAGCTCTTCCCCTTCCCATATTCTAGACTTCAATGAGACCTGAAACGAGGCCTGACAACATGGATGTGTCAACAGGTGATGGGATGTTCTTCAACCTAAGGCATCTTCATAGCCAGGAGCAGCCCTGCAGTCCGTCCGTTGTGCTTCTACATGTTCCTCATCATCAGCCTTCAATTACTTTTCCAGGGAGATTAATTCAGACCTCAACTTTGAGAAATGCTCCCTGAAATATAGCCCCATCTGTCCTTTAAGTTTTGTTCATATTTACTGTTTCTTGCTCTGATCCTCCCCAGGTTCTTTCTCCTCTATAATGTTGGTCTGTCAAAGCAGAAAGTTCTCAGGACTCACCTTTTGTCCGTATAGAAATTAGCCTGAATTAGCACTGCACGCTGCAAAAAGTGAGAGTGAACATCCCATGGCAAGATGAATAACTGACAGTTTTATGGCATGACCCAGGGACGACTGTGTCTGGGGGTCTTAATGAAAAACAGCGAAATCTTCCAATTTTTGATGAAGAGACAAAGGGCTCAAGACCTCTTGCTGTTGGACTTCTAAAATTGCGAGAGGTGCCATCTAGGTGCATCGTATCATCTTTTGTCTCATATAAAGTGAAATCACGTGATTTCTCAGGCATGAAACCTTGTGTGCCTGTATTTTTTAGGGTTAAAATAAACAAACAAAAAAACCCCAGATAAAAACCCCAACCGGAGTGATTTGCTTTCTGGGAACCTTCTCGCTTTTGCTTTAGAGCTCCAGCTGGGAAATTTGGGTGTAGTTTTGAAAGAGGAAAAGTATTTCCCTCAAGTGGGAAATAAGAAAATGAAAACTTTATTTATGTGAACACCAGTGACCAAAGCTAACGGGGGGAGGGATCAGTGTTCATTCACTGGAAAATGGGGATTTTAGCCGCCTCTATCATCTCTTTTTCTGCTGAGCTTCTGGTGCATTTATTCATTGCTTTATATTCCCGGCAAATACTTGTGCTTACAAGTTGTGTTTTCCCACCCCAGAGGGACGGGCAGTGCTGCCTTTTGGAAAGGCAAACACAGAAGGGATCTCGCTGATGCTTAAAGGTGTGCTGTTGTGATACTGAGGTTTATTAAAGCAAAGTCTGTGAGTGTCATGTGTGTGATCGGTTCCTTCAGGCATTTCCTGGACCACAGGGTGGATTTAACTGAATTCCTTTGGAGGGAATTACCTTTTCTTCCCCTCACTGTAGCTGATACCCACGTGCTGAAAACAAGTCTTCCTGCTTTTCAAGGACAGCAGCAGTAAAGGGAGTTTTGGGATGAGTTTCCCCTTCCATAGCAAGAGGAGAGGGAAAAGGGGGAGTTTTGTTTTCCAAACACTATTTATGTTGGTTATAAGTGTGTTCAGCAGCATTTTTTGGTTCTTAAGAAAACCATCAGCCTTAAGCTCTCGACCAGAGCAAGGCACTGTGTTGCAAATGCATCTCTTCGCCCGGAGAGAAGAAAACAGAGGTGTAAGTGGTTTTACGAGAACCAATATCAGGTCACTTTGTGTGCTTTGCTGGAGGCTTGCTCTGAGGAACTGCGAGAGCGTAAAGCTCTCGGCTCTCATTTTCCCCTGTCTGTAGCCATTGGAGAGGCTAATTTGGTATGTTCTCCTTAACGAGGCACCAGACCCTGTGAACCACCAGCTCAGCTGCCTGTTTAGGTTGGTTGCCTTTAGTTTAGTGCTGCTCCTAAGCCAACACAGGAAGGGTTGTTTTAGCTTGGATGCATTGCCCTAATGTGGCTACAAACCTTCAGTCTGCATCTGCGTTGGAGAAGGTATCATGTACCCTTCCACCTTCGTGGTTATGATAATTGGTCAATTTAGAGGAGAGAGACATGCAGCTGGGTCTGAAAATAGTGGAAAGATGATGGATCAGGGCCATTTATCAGCTATTATAGGGAAAGAAAGGGGAAAGGTAAGGAAAGTGGCACCATCTCAGGTGCATGGTGCATCCTTGCAGTCTGTGTTGGTGCTGCCAACTACGCCAATAAAATTAGGTCCTTGCCCTTGGAGCTTCTGGAGGAGTTACTGAAGTTGGCCAGTCTTCTTTGTGCTTTAGCAAAGCAATAAATGGGTAGACACTAATCACAGCAACTTGCAAAAAAATACAAGAGGTCAAAAGAACAGCTAACTTTTGGGGGCTTTATTTGTTTTCAGCACCGGGGGAGGAAAATTCACTCTTAGTTGCAATTTGTGCACAGTCGAGAGGTACGTATATTTGGGTATATCAGCTATTACACTTGGTTCTTTGCGTAGAAGGACTGGTAGGATTTCAATGTGGTCAAAATAGAGAAGGTTACCCATTTCTTCAAAACTGTGGTTTCTGGGAGAAGGTTGTCTCTGTCCCCCTCTCGAGGACACTGGTGTGGTGGGAGTATAATTTCCACTTTGAGAAAATAGATTTCACAGATCGGGTAGGGAAAGATAGGCCTGGATACTTAAAAGGAATAAATGCCATATTGTTGAATGCCTGCCTTTAATCCCCTCTATTTGTGTTGGGGCTTCAGTATCACTGCACACGCGAGTAAGCTTGTTCTTCTTGGAGGAACTGTTAATAGACATATGTCTGCGGGATCGGGCCCTCCCCGAAAGAGCAGATTTAATTACACGCATGGCAAGTTCATGTACTTGCTTGAACAAAGAAACATCCAGTCTAAGCTCTTCTGGGGAGGAAGCGTGTAATCATGCATGTTTTGTGCAGCACTCAGCGTGATGGAACGTCAGGGAGCAATTTATTCCCAGCACCAGTGCAAAAATGGTGATTAATAAAATTATAACCATTTATGCTCCTAATACTAGGTTTTAACCAGTCTGGTTGTGTCTTTCCCTGATTCGGGAGATAGTACAATTATTTTCATATATGTGAAGCTCGGATAATATGATAGCTCAAATGCTTACTCTCTAGTGGCTGATTTAATTATATGAAATGTCAAGTTAGTTTAAGAAATACTTGGGGAAACCCCTACCTCTGTCAACCAGGAATATGCCAAGTGTTTCAGAAGAAAACTTGTACCTTGCTATTAAAAAAAAAAAAAAAAATCAGACCAGAAAGCCACACATTCACGATGTCTGTGCGCTGTGTGACACATCTTGAATATTACAGCAAAATTGAAATGATAGATATCACTCTTTTTTGGTATGTTGAAAGCGAATAAAGCAGCTTTGTGTTGCTCATGGTGTGTCCTATAGATGCCTTTTAGTTGCTGCTACGTTACAAACACGGTGAACAAAGGTAGGATTCAGGAAGGACATGGACCTGTTGGAATGAGTCCAGAGGAGGCCATGAAGATGATCAGAGGGCTGGAGCACCTCTGCTTTGAGGACAGGCTGAGAGAGTTGGTGTTGTTCAGCCGGAGAAGAGAAGGCTCCAGGGAGACATTATAGAAGCTTTCCAGTGTCTCAAGGGCACCTACAGGAAAGCTGGAAAGGGCCTTTTTACAAGAGCATGTAGTGACAGAACAAGGGGTAATGGCTTCAAACTGAAAGAGGGCAGATTTAGCTCAGGTATAAGGAAGAAATTCTTAACTCTGAGGGTGGTGGGACACTGGAACAGGTTGCCCAGAGAAGCTGTGGCTGCCCCATCCCTGGAGGAGTTCAAGGCCAGGCTGGATGGGGCTTTGAGCACCTTGGTCTGGTGGGAGGTGTCCCTGCCCAGGGCAGGGGGGTTGGAACTAGATGATCTTTAAGGTTCCTTCCAACCCGAACTATTCTATGATTCTGTGATTCTGTGTTGGTTGGAGGGGGAAAGCGTTCACTGGGTGGTTGGTTAACTCTTCTCAGCACTGCGACTCCTCATATGCCTGTGATCTCTGCCTCAAGAAAAGGGACTTGTGATCTAGAAGAAAGGCCTGGGTGAATAAGGGGAATGGAGATGCTCTTTGGTGAGATGAAGGAACGTGGTGGAGTGGGTCCAGAGAAGGGCAACGGAGCTGGTGAGGGGTCTGGAGAGTAAGTCTTATCAGGAGAGGCTGAGGGAGCTGGAGGTGTTCAGTCTGAAGAAGAGGAGGCTGAGGGGAGACCTTATTGTGCTCTATAACTACCTGAAAAGAGGCTGTAGAGAGTTGGGGGTCGGTCTCATCTCCCAAGTCACAGGAGATAGGACAAGGGGAAATGGCCTCAAGTTGTGCCAGGGGAGGTTTAGATTGGATATTAGGAAAAATTTCTTCATGGAAAGGGTTATTGAGCATTGGCATGGGCTGCCCAGGGAAGTGGTTGAGGCACCATCCTTGGAGGTGTTCAAAAGACGGGTCGACATGGTCCTTAGGAATATGGTTTAGTGATTTTTATTGCTTATTTCTTCTTCTTTTTTTTTTTTTTTTTTTTTTTTGTCAGAGTTAGGTTGATGGTTGAACTAGATGATCTTTAAGGTCCCTTCCAACCTAGACAATTCTATGAGTCTTTTTTCCCCCCTTGCACTCTGAAGGCTTCGAAGCACAGGGAAGCCACATCAGTTTAACAAGTTGCCGTTTATTAGCGGGGCTGTGTTTTTTCTGCTGAACCTGATGCGAATGTGAGATAAAACACACTCCCCTAAATCTTTGACGTGGGTGCAAGTCCAGTTTATCCCGGGTAGCTGTTGGCTACGAGCACACACGCCGTTGGTCGCATCGGCTCAATGATGTACCTTGGTTGTGCATCACAGTCCTAAATACTGACAGCGATTGAGCCTGTTTTTCATTAAAAACACAGTTTAAAACTGCAGGGGCTATTCTGCAAATATACCCCCTGAATCTAATTTGTTAAGAGTGATTATTGGATTTCATTCGTGCCTTTACGGTTGGACGTGGCCTCGCGCAAGACATGGGTGGCGTCTGGGTCACATCCTTCTGCAAAAAGCGAGTTGATTCTATCAGCCTTCAGAAGTTTACTTTGATGTAAACTACTTTTGAGATGCAAAATATTTGGAAATCTCTTCTGAACGCCAGGATGAATTTAGTAACATCCTTGTGGCATTATTGGATAAACAAGCACTTTGTGCACTGGTATCATAAGGGTGTTTGAAGAAATAATTGGTTACTATTTTGGGGCACAGCTTAAGTATAAAAATATTAATACGAAGTGAGGAACTTTGTCAATGTTTAAGAAATACCTTGCTAGACTTGGGAAGATAAGTGTCTTATTAAGAACAGACAATAGGTTCTTTTACTAATTAAGGACAAAGACTGCCTGAATTTTTTGAAAGCTATCTAGAAAAGTGGAAGACTTTAACAAAGGCATGAAAGAGTATTTTTGGTACTCTTTGAATAACAGTTTTCCCTTCTCTGTAGAGTCACAGCATCATAGAATCATTTGGGTTGGAAAGGACCTTTAAAGAACTTATGTCTTTTTTTCCTGTTGGGTTTTTTTTCCCCCCCTTTTTTCCGCTTTTGGCTATAGAGTTCTCCCATTGCTTTTCTCTTATCTGAAACTGCTTGTACAAAGGGGCTGGCTTCTGCAGCACTGGTCACAAGCATCGGCCTGGGAAGATAACTCAGCCCCTGCAGCAGCCAAATGATCAGTCAGAAATCCCACCAGGGCTCACAGGATGAGGAACAGGAGCTTTAATACGGTGTTCCAGGTAACAGCACCCTGAACAAATGGACAAAAAAAGAAATTGTGTGACACATAGAGAAGATAACCAAACATATATGCATATTATATAATTATCTACAGACAGAAATGCTCTGTAATGTCAATTTTGGGAACTCATTCTCAACACCTTATGTATATTACAGGAGACAGTGACCAAAGAGAGCTGGGTGTTCTTGGTTGAAGAACTCTAAGGTCTGTTGTGACAGGATGAGAGGTACTGGTTTTAAACTGAAAAAGAGGAGATTCAGACTAGATATAAAGAGGAGATTGTTTACACTGAGAATGGTGAGACACTGGAACAGGTTGCCCAGAGAAGCTGTGGCTGCCCTATCTCTGGAGGTGTTCAAGGCCAGGCTGGATGGGGCTTTGATCAACCTGGTCTGGTGGGAGGTGTCCCTGCCCATGGCAGAGGGATTGGAACTAGGTGATCTTTAAGGTCCCTTCCAACCTAAACCATCTTTTGATTCTATGATTCCATGATTTTGACTTGAAGACTCACCCCAGACGTATTTTACTGTGTTGTTATACATGGTTGGCTGCAGATGTCCAGCTGAGCTCTGGAGGTGGTTCTCTCTGAGGTGAGCACTACAGCATGTGGTTTGCACATGAGTGTTATCTAAAAGCACCAGCAAAGAGAGTTTCTTTGAATATTTTGGGCTGTGACTGGCACCACTGTCTGCCCAGGGGGTAACCCTCACCAGTGGGGCAAGCACTTGCTGGTGTGGAATGGTCTGTGCTCCTGCCTCTGTTTGCTGTAGTGCATGAGTCAGAGCCTTTAATTCTTTCTGCTACAGCTTCCTCAGTAAAGGAGGGATAATTATTGCCTTCCTCACAGTTCTGAGGTATATTGGAAAAGTGAGGTTGGCGAATCTATTTTGATTTTCAGGCTCAGATGTTATAAGTTTAGAACTTCCCCCTACTTTTTCTCGTCATTGCCGCAATTACTGTTGCAAAGTATTGCACTACCTGGTGGCCATGTTGGCAATCTCCAGTGCTTGCTCATCTCGTGTTCTGTTTTGTGTGTGGAAGGATATCTTCTTTAAAGGGAGGAATGTCTGGGAAGGCTTTGGATAGGATCTGATAGGGAAAGGCTGCGCTCCCCTTGGATGGTGGTAGTACGGGCTGGAAGTTGGGGCTGAAGCCTTTTTTGTTTGCTCTGTACGTTCGGTGAAGCTTACAGCTGCTAAAGAAACCAGAAAGCTTTCATTTTAAACAGTTAAAAACTCCATTAGGTGTTTCTCTTTGGTAAAATAGCCAATAATGAAAGGAGCGTTGAAAGCCTTGTTCCTTGGAGGCAATGTGCCCCAAAAGAGAAGTGGGAGACTGAAAACCATCGCTGCTGGTCAGGCTGTCAGTCAAAGTGTAGAGCTTTGGTAAATGTGCTGAACTTGTTCATCCTGAGGTGGGGTTTGTGGCTAAACATGTACAAAGAACTGATGAAGCTGATGCTCTCTGCTTTGGTGGTTGTACGTATTTAATGAACGAATTTTAAATGCTTTCATATTGTGAGAGGAAAATAAGCCTTTCCTTTATGCTACTGGATTTATTCTCTTGTGGCAGCAGCATCTTCAACTTGTGTATTTTTTTCCAGATATTTCAGTTTTGAAGTATTGGTGCCGATATTTCTTTGGATCCAGTGTAGCGGCAGCAAAGCTCACCTTCATGTGTCAGATGCAGGCCTCTCTGAGGGACCTAGTTAGAAAGAAGGTAGCCCATGTGTGTCTGAGGAATTCACCAAGGATGAGCTGGCTCCAGCGCGTCCCTCTCAGCAGGAAGCAGCAGCAGCTTCGGTCCTGCCAGGGCTGTCCGCCCTCGAGATGGAAATTTAACGTTCCACAGCACTTTCCGTTGCATTAAGCACAATCCGTGAAGGTACTGGAGTGGATACCAACAACAAATGCATCAGTCCTGAATCTCTCATTGGTTTTCCCCCTGTCAAGCTGCGAGCCGCACTGGGAGACAGCTGCCGGGCAAAGATGGTATTGGAGAGGTTTGTGCTCTAGTGTGTCGACAAACAGACGTGTAATTATGGCTGCCCATCATGACCAGGGGAGGGGAGTTGCCCTCCTGAAGCTCTGCTTTTCTCTAGCTATTTGACTGAGCGGGAGCGGCGTTTCTCCTGCTCTGCTGGATCTTAACTGGTCTCTGTCTACGTGGGGACAGCGGTCACGATTTACCAGCCGTGGTCCGCTCATCTCCTCAGAGCTTGGTTGTTCTACCAGGAATCTGTGCTCCAATTTCTTTTCCAGCACTTCAGACAAACTGCGTGGGGTGATGTCCTGTCAGTTCTGCCCTGCAGAAGAAAACATCAGGCCCTGGAAAAGTTCAAGTAGTAGTGTCAGCTGTCACAAAACTCCGTTGGCCCTTGTAGTGGAGAAAGGGATATACCCCATGTTTACCTCTGCAAATTGATGCATCGATGGTCCAGTTTTATGTGCTTTACTCCTAATAAAATACAGGTAAACACCTGGGAGATGTTCAATGGAGAGAAATGGAGCTGGGCATTGCTGGTCTGCATTTGGTGAGCCTGGCAGTGTGACATGATGATATGATTTGCCAGAAAGAAGCCTCCAGACAACAGCAGGAACGGCGCTGCATGCCAGAAGAGCGGCTCCAAATAATGCTATGCTGCAGAGTCTGATTTTTTTCCCTTTGCTTTCAGGTTTTCTCTGCCACCCACTCAATGTCCTTCAAAAGCTGACTGCTGGGAGCTGACTAATGCAATGGTGTTTATCCTTCACTATGTCATAATGAAAAGTAGCTTCGGTTCATTGACTCTGGAAGTGAACTTCTCATCAGAGACCTGAGTGGGCTCGGCCTTCCTCCAAGATCTTCTCATTTGCTACCTCTCCTTTTCATGTGTTGGCTTTGATAAATAGGGAGCAGCAGAGTTTGGAGTCTTTCTGCACAGGCTGATGTTTTGCCCAAGGCAGGGGATAGCCCGACCCTCTGTGCAGCAGAAGAGATGAAGATGGGCTACACACTGGGCTCGTGAAGCAGGCAATGATGGAAACACTGCCTGGGGAGGGAAGAGTCTAACATCTAACATCCTTCCAGTCTGGAAAGATTTTTGCTGTGAGGATGACTGAGCACTAGCATGGGTTGCCCAAAGAGGTTGTGGAGTTGCCATCCTTGGAGTTATTCAAAACCCATCTGAACATGGTCCAGGGCAACTGGGTCTAGTTGGCCCTACTTGAGATTGGGGGTTTGAACAGGTGACTTCCAGAAGTCCCTTCTAACCTCAACCATTCTATGAGCGTGTGATTCTGCTCTTTTGACATCGTTTTTGTGGCATCTTGGCAGAAGGTACAAAAACCTGACCGTATGCCTTGTGGAGAGATGTGTTGCTGGTGACTGGTGACCAGACTGAGAATTACGTTTCTGTTGCCAAGTTTTTTATCTGCTCCCTCTTGCACTCTATGGAGGTCTTCTCTTGTCCATGGAACTGCACTAAAACAAACTGAAAATGAGTATGAAGGCGAATTTCCCAGTACTATGAAGTAAGTCAGTGGATGAGGAGGAACTGGTGTGGGAGTGATGAACTCCACCTGTTTGTGATTTTGCATTAGACCATGCTTCTTCTGCGGGGTGATCCTAACTGAGGGCAGTGGGTATTTTTCTGCCTGGTTTCTGTTTCAGTAAGTGTTTCAGACTCTGTGCCCAGCACGTATGGGATCTGGGCATCACGGGAGTTGGGTTTGCCTACACTTACTGTAGAGCGAATGTCTTCCAGTCGAGTTAATGAAGTTGTGATCTGCCCCTGTGAGAATAAATAATAATAATTTTCCCATGGTTAGTGCCTCTCATCCAAACATCTCAGCCACTCTACAAGCATTAATGAATGCCACCCCAGAGCAATAGTCCAGTATTTATCATCACTGTTTTATGGATGCAGCAACCAACTCGCAGAGAAGTGAATCAATTTTCCTGTGATGCTCTCAGACAGGAATAAAATATGGGAGGTTTTGGCTTGTAGGTCTATAGACTAATACATTTTCCTTCTTTCTTTGTAAGACATCCAGAAGGGGATTTACCAGTTTGTAGATAAGGAGATGTCTGTTTTCAGGTCTTGACTGGGAAAGAAGGAGGTGCCTGTGAAATCTTCCAGAGTAGATGCATCTGAACTACCAAGAGGGCCGTGGAAGACCTGCAAGCAATATCTTGGAAGGAGTATAAAGTCAATTGTAGTATTTAGCATGAGGCACCATCTGTGGGTTTCTTTGGGTAGCAACACAATAAAAATGTTAAGGCCAATTAATAAGAAAGGCCCTTAAGCAAACACAGTCTTCTATGGAGAGATCAGTGTCACTCTCCGTTCTGCAGTGAAAATAAATCACTGCTGGGATGTGTTATGCTGAAATAGCCTTTTAAGAAATGAAGATCAAGCTTTGCTGCTTGAATAGCATTAAAATAAAGAGTAGGCGATTAGAGTAGGTATGTGGAGTGGCATTTCTATGCTGCCTCCCTCCTTGGGAAGGGGCTAGATGACCTGGAGAGCGTCTTTCTTCCCATTTTATGATTCATTGAGTAGGTTGCTCAGTTGGGATTTGCGCTGTTGACCTGTTGGCTCACAAAGATGTTGAATCATCTCCCTTCAGGTCATTGTATGGCTCACCTGACAAGTGTGTGCAAAGCAGTGGCAGTATGGTAGAAGTAGTAGAAATCACACAAAACCTAAAAAGAGCCTTTCATGTTGAAAAACCTTTTTCTTTCATTATTTCCTTCATTCCCTGTTTCCTCCCCTGAAGCGTTGCTAAGAAAGCTTTTGAGCTACAGGGCTTGTGGCAATGGTATTTCACTGACAAAGGGTTTTTGGGGTAGCACAGTTTTGGGGTCTGCATAGTTTTGGGGTCTGCACAGTTTTTGGGGTAGCAACTTCATCTTTATTCTTATATTGAGCCCACTTTGTGGCCATGTTTGGGCTCCACATACCATGTGAAGGTAGCAGGTTTCATGTTCGGAACAAATAGAAGGAGGAGAGCCTCAATCAGCTTCAATTATGTCATTGAAACTGTTGTTGTGTCTTTCTACAGGTGCTGAAAGTGGAAAGTGTATGTGATTTTGAAGGGAGACTAAAGTCATGGTGGTGTAAGCCATGTAAGCCAGTAAGCCACTTTTTGCTTAGTAAGTCCCTGAGATACGAGTGGTCGGTAGCTGGGAAGGTGCCTCTGCAGTAGAATAAGTGCTTTCTACCTTCGTATGTTTTCCAGGCATCTGCTGTTCACCACTGCTGTAGACCTTTGACCATCTCCCATGTGCCTGTTACTATTTTGTAGCTCCGATGAATCAGTTTCTGGCCACCCATCCTCAACCAGTTGCGTTGAGAGCTTAACTGGTGTGGACACACAACCCATGCCCACTTGATGCAGTATCTTGGGCACAGCACTGTCTGCAAGGGGATGTAGCATCAGGAGGAGAAGGTGCTGCTAGGGAAGGTCCGAGCCAGAGAAGCAAACTCTTTCATACAGTTGTTTCTCTTTTACTTCCCATCCCCTTGCTCTTTGACCATGAGAAAAGGCAGAGTAAAACCATCCTGTTCTCACTAAGGAGATGAAGAGCAAATACTTAATTAGCAAGACAATATTGCCCTGAAAGTTGCTGCAGTAAAATGTTAATTGAGCAAGCCTAGTTCAGAAGTGGGACATATTTAGTTAAATATTTAGTATTTCACGGGTTTGTGCTAGTTAGCAGTGTGCAGTGCTGTGCTGACTGTAGGGAAACTTAGCATGATTTTTCCTGAAAGCCTAGTAGAGAGATGATGCTCTTGTCTGTGTGTGCCTTTAGAGCGAGGAGGTGCTGGACAACATGGGCCATGGTCTTGGTTACGGCAGCAGAGATTTGGGCAGCAGAAAGAGGGAATATTCTCCATATATCATTTTGTTGCTGCCTGCATGGTGTAAATTACCCGTCCTCTCAGCATCCCTGCCTTCTTTTTGCTCAAAACTCCAATCACGCGTAGAGAGTTAATACTTTCATGGGACAGGGGTGGTGGAGGAGGAGCCTTTTGTGAGATGTACAATTGCCAAGTAGAGGTAAGAAGGTCTAAATTTTTATTTCTTTTCTTGACGTGCTCCAACGCGGTAGAGACCTCCCCTCCATTTGCTTTTTGTTGTCGTTTTCACAAAGGCGCTATTGTTTCGCCGTACAATGGCTTGGGTGGGAAGGGACAAAGTGGCTCAGACAGCTCAGAAGAGGAAGATTAGCTTTGCAGAATGCTTATTATTTTATTATTTAGCCAGGCAAAGCATTGTCATTTGGAAGGCAGGAGGAGAGAGAGAAGAGAGAGATGTTATCAACAAAGCTGATTGGTTTTTTTCTTTTAGCCTTTCCTCTGTCAGAATAAAATAAATGTCTTTTCTTGAAGAAATATATATTTTTCTTGATTTCCAGAGGATAAACTTGAAGTTTAATTAGATTCAGCGGTGCAGTATTACTTCTCATCTGCTGATCACTTTAATTAAATTATTGCAGGGATTGGAAAGTATTAATCCAGGGGCTAGAGAACCGAGCGAGCACTCGGGAAGTTTTCTGCAGTGATTCTTACCTTGAAACAAATTCTCTGTAACCACACGTGGCTCCATGATTCTGTTTTCCTTCCTACTTCTGCTAATAATCTGTTTTCCTGGGATATCAAGAAGACGGTATAATACCTAGAAGTGCGTGAAACATGTAAGACATTATGGAAATTATGTTCTACATTCATCAAAATGACACGTACATTAAAAACTCAACAATTTCATTAACAGCACACTTTGGATTTTCATGAGAAATTTGGAGGTTTTTAGCAAAGATTTAATAGCAGGTGCTTTTAATGTGCTCTCGTTCTAGGACATCTCAGGAAAATATTTGCAATGAAAAAGTAATATGCTATAAAGCAAGTTTTACGTGTATCTGGGTGTATACATAGCCACATGGCATGCATATAACTACAGTAAAATGAAGAATTATCACTAATATTCTAACGTGAGCAAATGAAGAGAGGAGGAATGTTGGTATTTCCTTTAATTTACTGCCTTGCTGTGAGATTTTTAAAATGAAGTGTTGGGTTGTTTTGGGGGGGTTCTTTGTTTTTTTTTTTTTTTTATTTTATTTCTATTTTCTTTTTAAAGCAGTGGGGGATGAACAGGTCCTTACTTCGTAGTGGCGAAGTTTCAGTCTATATGGATAAATGCTGTTATGATGCATCCTGCTGTTAAATGCAAGAGCCTGTGCCCTGTGTATTTTAAATCCGCTGAAACTAATGGCAATATCTGCAGGCAATTCCAGGTTTATCAGAATATAGAGCCTGGGAGACTCTACAATGCCTGGTTGTATTCTCGCCGAAAACAATTTGTCACGGTTCCCTGTTCTGCTTTTCGTAGCTTCCTGGAGTGTTTGGGTAGGGCAGATGTTTGCACGTCACTAGAGCAACTGTATATGATGCCTAATTCTATTTAATACAGTGTAGTGCAATGCAAGATAATGCACATCTCTCTCTTGGTTGCACTGTGGTCTTGGTAGGTGTTCTGCTGAACCCAAACTCCTGAGGTTTTACCTCGTTTCCACCTGCTTTTATGTTGCTCTGTGTTGCAGTAGAGGGAGAATTTGCCCATCCCAAAGGAGACTGTAGATGCCAAAAACTGTATCCTGGGCTGCATCCAAGGAAGCGTGGCCAGCAGGTTGAGGGAGGTGATTCTGCACCTCTGCTCCGCTCTGGTGAGACCCCACCTGGGTACTGTGTATAGCTCTGGAGTCCTCAACATAAGAAGGACATGGACCTGTTAGACAGGGTCTGGAGGAGGCCATGAAGATGTTCAGAAAGCTGGATACCTCTGCTGTGAAGAACAGTTGAGAGAGTTGGGGTTGTTCAGCCTGGAGAAGAGAAGGCTCCAGGGAGACATTATAGAAGCTTTCCAGTACCTAAAGGGGGCTACACGTGAGGGAGTCTTTATCAGGGAGTGTAGCAATAGGTCAAGGGTTAATGGTTTTAAACTGAAAGATTAAGATTAGACATTAGGAAGAAATTCTTGGCTGTGAGGGTGGTGAGACACTGGAACAGGTTG